>JAJOOR010002046.1:0-106447 GCA_036250505.1 Solanum acaule | reverse complement strand
TCGCTTTTAGTCTTTAGTTTCAGTTTTTCTAGACCTAGTTGGGGCATGTCCCAACATTTCTAGTCAGTTTAGAGGCTTATTTCAGACATAGTTAGATTTAGCTTAGTATTTTGAGTTTGATATTTCTTTTGTATTAAACTCTCAGATTTGATATATTCAGTTATAGTTTATTCCCCATCTTTTCAGTTTTATTTATGATTTAGCTTCCGCATCAGTTTATTATCTTTAGTATGTTCATGATCATGCTAGCAGGGTTAGCTTGGGATCACTGTGGTCTTAGGTCCCGTGTCCGCGTCTTGGGGGTAGCTCGGGGTATGACAATAATAATTATAACATCAGATCATTTATCCTTTTATCAATCATCTTTAATTTGATTTTATAATTTATCCTTTTGCCTCCAGAAATTGTTAGTATTTGATATTTTTTGGAAATTAGATGAACATCAACATGAGATATTAAATTTTCTAATAAACAAATAATATTTATATGTACTAATAATATATTTGAATCAATATATTTGCATATTATTACTACTATTGAAAATAAAAATAGTGTATCGGTAAAAATTAATGGTTGCTCAAGCACCCAGTAACCTCACCATAGCAAAATACCAAAAAATCCAGGAGGTGAAGTTTTGACTGATGTATAAACAATAACAACATACCAAGTGAAATCCCACCAAGTGGGCTCTGGAGGGGGGGAGGGTACAGTGTACGCAGACCTTACCACTATCTCGTGGAGATGGAGAGTTTGTTTCCAAAAAATCATCAGCTTAGGTCCATCAAGCCCAAGTAAAAGAAGAAGAAAACAATGGAGAAAGACGAGCAGTCAATATAAAAAGTAGTGTAAAGTCTACAAGAGAGAAACAACAATAACAAATAGTGTCATAATCAAAATACAATAAATAAAATATGACAAGAACTATAAGGGTACAACACGATATGCACTAAACATATGCAAGAAGACAGAACTGTCATGACCCAGACCATTGTGATTGGCACCCATACTAACCCTCTGGTGGGAGAACCATTAATACTAACTAATAAATACGAAACCAAGCATTTAAAGATACAGAAGCATGTTTAAATGACTAAATACTAAAGTTCCCATAAACTTCCAAAAGATCGAACAACGAATTGCGGAATTAAATGCCTAGAACATGAAAGTCAATGTACCAAAACTCTAACAATGAACCAAAATCTAAAGGAAAATGGGTACAACCCCAAATTAAACATAAAACTAACTAAAGTACTAGTGTATGTCCGAAATATGGTCATAAATATAAAGGAGAACTCATGGTAGACCGAAAGAACTGGCTCACCAATGAATTCGAACGATCACTGATCTTCTAAGCAAGATCTGTCAATAGCCGCCTGAATATGCCATGTACTCAACAAAGAAAGAGCAAGTGCAGTATCACTACTCAACCATAATGTCCTGGTAGGATCACGCGGCTATCTCACTAAGTGCAACATACATAAGTCAAGAAAACTTAATAATAACATGCATACACCAAACATATACAATATCAACATCATTTACGAACAACATACAATTTCACATTTCTCAAGATACACAATTGTGTCAAGTCATTGGTTCTTTCATGGAATCCAAACCCAAACTGTTAGCATACCGGAATGTGGTACCCGATCTAATGTTTATGCCAGAAGGTGGAAACCGATCCCATATCTATGCCGAAATATGGCAACCGATCAAAATTAGTTTGTCAGAACGCAACACCTGATCCATTCAACAAGCCACAATCACAATCACAAGTATATTCTCAAAATCATACAATCAAGTCATGATTCATGGCATTCATCTATCTCAATTACAACTAGTGTCATCAATAATGCAACATTCGCATACATACAAGTATTATAATGAAGCAAGAACAAACATTTATCACACAATCTTGAAATCACAACCACCAGCTACCTTAAACAAAGCTTGAAATCCCCTAAGAAACTTGATCCTTCCCTTTCCGGATTCTTTCCGGTTGTTCTTGGTCTGCAAATAATCAATTCAATGCTAGGATCAATAAACAACACCTAATTACTCGGTTTTAATCAATAATATCAATACTAGGTCAATCCCATTATCCCCATACCCAAGTTAGGGCTTTTTCCACCATAATTTCTAGATCAAAACCCTCCCCCATCGATAATTACCCATTAGATTATGTTCTACGGATCAAAAAAATGGATTCGAGGAGTCAAAACCTTACCTTTAGCCTCAATAATGGTGAAAAATGGTCAAGAAAGCACCTGCGGTCGTCTCCTAGCTCTTAATGTTGAAAAAGTGCAGAATAAAACATTTTTGGGCTTTATTTCTGACTTAAGTCGTGTCTGTCCCGCCACAGCGGTACTCACCCTGCTATAGCAGCCCCACCCTGGCGAAACAAATTCTTTCCATAGCGGCTTGCATGGAATAGTGAGCAAATTTAATAATTCCAATACCCCCATTTCACAACACACCTTCAACCAACGACACTCAGAAACTACTTGTTCACGCTAAGATTAGTTTCGGGAGTGATACTCACCCGAATTCAATTTCGTAAAGTCGTACGGGTTCCTTAACGTCTTAGCTATCTATTCATGGGATCAAATTAAAAATTAGATCACACAATTGTTATATGCTTTCCCTAGACCTTACTGACTCCAATTTCGTCCAAATCTGGACTAGGTTGGAAAATTCCAAGTTACTATGAAAAAGTTTTTCGGACCACAATTTTTCCCTGTTGGATTTTCTATAACGACGGGAACATGTCGTTACAATAGATACCAATATACCCATCACTCATCCCCGAGTGAAAAACTTAGGAAGAACAGGCTAAAGTAAGAGTGGAGTAGTACCTGAATCGATGAACAACTGGGGATACTTGTCTCGCATGTCCTTCTCGGTTTCCCAAGTATCTTCCTCAACTGGATGATGCTTCCATTGAACTTTCACAGACTTAATCTCTTTGGTCCTCAGCTTTCGGACATCATGATCAAGAATTCCAATCAATTCCTCCTCCTATTGGAGGTCTTTGTCTAACACAATTGAGTCCCATTTTATTATGTAATCCCCGTCACCGTGATATCTTTTCAACATGGATACATGAAACACTGGATGAACTCTGGATAGATTAGAAGGTAAAGCCAATCTATAAGCCACTGGCCCTACACATTCAAGAACCTCAAAAGGACCAATGTATCGCAGACTTAGCTTGCCCTTCTTGCCAAATCTCATCACCCCTTTCATGGGTGATACCTTAAGAGGAATATTCTCACCAGTCTGAAATGTCATGTCTCTTACCTTATGATCTGCATACTTTTTCTGTCTACTCTAGGCTGCTAAAAGTTTAGTTTGAATACTCCTCACTTTATCTTGAACATCTTTCACTAAATCAACCCCCAAAGGTTTCACATGTCCAGCCTCGAACCATCTTATGGGAGATATACATCCCTTCCCATAAAGTGCATCAAATGGTGCCATATCAATGCTAGAGTGGTAACTATTGTTATAGGATAACTCACATAAAGGTAAGAATTTATCCCAATGCCCTCCAAAATCAATCACACATGCCTTCAACGTGTCTTCTAACACTGCCCAATTCATCATGTAATTTCCTCCAAAAGTTGGAGGTGAACTGTGTACCACGGTCTGAGATGATAGAAAGGGGCACCCCATGCAACCTCACTATCTCTTTCACATATACCTTGGCCAATTGTTCAGCATTATAATCTATTCTTACCGGAATAAAATGGGCTGACTTAGTCAATCTGTCAACCACTACCCAAATAGAATCAAATTTCCCCAAGGTCTTGGGAAGACCAACCACAAAATCCATGGCTATCCTTTCCCACTTCCATTCCAGAATTGGCATTCTCTGAAGCAAACTGCAGGCCTTTGGTGTTCATACTTTACTTGTTGGCAATTTTGACACTTAGCCACAAACTCCGCTATATCCTTCTTCATGCCCGACCACCAATAAATTCGCTTCAAATCTCGGTACATCTTGGTCACGCCCAGAAGAATGGAATATCGTGAACCATGAGACTCCGTCAATAAATTCTGAATCAAGTCATCAACTCGAGGGACACAAATCCTTCCTTTAAAACTGAGCACACCTTCCTCATCAAGAGTGGTCTCTTGTGTCTTACCAATCACAATCTTCTTTTTAAGTTCATTCAAATTTTCATCCTCAAATTGTTTGGCCTTGTCTCTTCAATAAACGTGGCCCTAACATCAATGTTAGATAACACCCCGCCTCATTCTGAGATGCCCAATTGCATGAACTTAGACTCCAAGGTCTGAATTTCCTTAGCCAAAGGTCGCTTGGTTACACTCAAGCAAACTAGACTACCCATACTCACCGCTTTTCGACTCAAAGCGTCTGCCACTACATTAGCCTTACCCGGATGGTATTGAATGGTCACATAATAATCCTTGAGTAACTCCATCCACCTTCGCTGTCTCAAATTCAAATCCTTTTGAGTGAACACATGCTGCAAACTACATGATCTATAGAAAACCCTCACACTTAACACCATAGAGGTAATGTCGTCAGATCTTAAGAGCGAACACTACCGCTGCCAACTCCAAATCATGTGTTTAGTAATTTCTCTCATGCACCTTCAATTGTCGTGATGTATAAGTTACAACATTCTTATACTGCATCAACACAGCACCCAAACTACAATGTGAAGCATCACAATAAACAATAAAATCTTTACCTTCAATCGGTAATGCTAAAATAGGTGTGGTGGTCAAGAGAGTCTTGAGCTTTTGTAAGCTCTCCTCACATTTTTCAGTCCATTCAAAATGGTATCTCCTTTTTGGTCAAATTTGTCAAGTAAGTGGCAATGGAAGTGAAGTTCTTCACAAATCGACGATAGTAGCGAGCGAGCCTCACAAAACTCCTAACTTCCATCACAGAGCTAGGCCGAACCCAATTCTTAACCGCCTCAATCTTTTAGAGATCTACCATTACCCCTTCTTTTGAAACAGCATGCCCCCAAAATGCAACTGAAGTCAACCAAAATTCATACTTAGAAAATTTTGCATACAACCTTTGTTTCCCAAGAACACCCAAAACAATACGAAGATGGTCAGCATGATCTTCCTCACTTTTTGAATAGTCCAAATTAGCATCAATAAATACTATAACAAATGAACCAAGAAATGGTTTGAACACACTATTTATCAAACTCATAAAAGATGCGGGCGCATTAGTCAAACCAAAAGATATAACTAGGAACTCGTAGTGCCCATAGCAGGTTCTAAACGCCGTCTTGGGCACATCCTCAGGCCTAATCTTTAACTGATGGTAGCCAGACCTTAGATCAATCTTAGAGAAGACTGATGCACCTTGCAATTGGTCAAAAAGATCATCTATGCAAGGCAATGGGTACTTGTTTCAAATGGTTACCCTATTCAATTGGTTGTAATCTATACACATTCTCATACTACCATCCTTTTTATTAACAAACAAAACTGGAGCACCCTATGGGGAAGCACTAGGATGAATAAACCCTTTATCAAGAAACTCTTGAATTTGAGCATTAATCTCTCTTAATTCTGTCGGAGCCATGCGATATGGTGGGATAGAACTGGGACGAGTACCAGGTTCTAAATCAATGCAGAAATCTATATCTCTATCTCGAGGCATACCAGACAAATCATTAGGAAACACTTCGCTAAATTCTAACACCACAGGAATAGACTCAATATATGAAGATTCAACCTCAACATCCCTTATATGAGCCAAATAAGCCAAAAAAAATCCTACCCTACAAGTTTACTAACCAGAATGAAGGATGTGATCTTAGCTTTCTTAGGCTTGTACACCCCTTTCCACTCTAACTTTTCCCTTCCCGAAATTTCTAGAGTTACAAACTTAGTATTATAATTAAGCACGACATAATAATAGGACAACCAAGTCATGTCTAAGACTATATCAAAGTCAGTCATGTCCAAAATCACCAATCAGCCCAAGTTTGAAAACCCATAAACAAAATAGGACAAGCACGATAGACATAGGTGACTATGACAGACTTTCCCACTGGGGTAGAAATATGGATAGGGGTATCAGTATATGACAAATCATAGCAAATGCTGAGGCAAAACGCACGGACACATAAGAATAAATAGAACTCGGATCAATTAATACATTAGCCATCCGGTCACAAACAAGAATAGTACATGTGATTCTTGCCCAGAAAGGCGTAACTGAGCCATATCATCCTGACGGGCAACTTCCCTTCCTGGCTGCACTACACCTCTGCCTCCGTTACCATTTCCCCTACTTCTGCGGTCTCGCTGATTTCCTCCTCGCCACCTTGTGGATTCCTTCGACCATTATTATCATTTCCCGCGGGTACCACTGCTCTAGACTGCTGCTGCGCGGGATCCATCACACGTGGGTGGGGACAATCTCTCCTCATATGACTAGGTTCTCCACAGTTATAACAAGTACGATCAAAAGATGTCATGCTGCCCGCCGAAGGTGCGGCTCCCTGGCTATCCTAAATCAAATTATGAGGTGGAGTTCTCGAGTAACTACCTGTAGAGGCGGGCATAGCGGACTGAATTGGTCGGGCTGCAAGTGTTGGTCTCCCTGAACCTCTGGAGTAAGATCCCTAAAAGTTGCCTAAATTTTTGGCTTTCTTAGCCAATGCCTTGGCCTGACCGTCTCACCTCACCCCCTCCGCTTTCTTCACAAAGTTCGTTACCTCATTTAAGCTTTTCCCTGCAGAGGTCATATGAACATATAATACTTGCAACTCAAAAATTAGTCCCTTAATAAATAAACGGATCCTCTATTACTCATTAGTCACCAGTTGTGTTGAATATCTAGACAAGGCATGGAACTTAGCCTCATAAGCAGCCATATTTATACCACCTTGCTACAAAGCCATGAACTCATCCTTCTTGCAATCCCTCAAAGTTTGAGGCACATACTTCTCTAAAACCAGCGAATGAAACTGGGTCCAAGTAAGTGGGGTAAAATCGAAGATCTGCATTCACCATAAGCTCTCCACCACTGCTTAGCCTCACCTTGAAGCTGAAAAATCACAAACTCAACCCCATGCTGATGGACAATTCCCAACTTATGAATCCTTTCATAGCAATCTAGGATGAACTCACATGCATCCTCACTCTCGGAATCATAGAACACAGGTGGTATCAACTTCAAGAACTTAGTTAACATCTCATGCTCATTACCAGTCATAACAGGACCTAACAAAGGACGAAAGAAAGTGTCATTACCTCCAGTTCCCCCCACCTTGGGGACAGTGATAGCAATAGAGGGATTGGCGGGAGCTTGATTTGCTTGAACAGAGGGAAGCACTCCAGGACCAACCAATCCTTCCAAGAACGACATGATCGATTGAGCCAACAGTGGGTCTATGAGAGGAATACCTGTAGTATTAGCCTACACCTCTTCCTCTTGTCCAACATTCTTCATGGTGCGCAGGAGGGGCCTCATTTGTGGGAGCATCTCCAACTAGTGCTCCATCCCTAGTAGGCACTGCCCTTCCTTGGCCTCTACCCCTAGCTCTTTCTCTACCCCTACCTCGATCGTGACCCCTCGATGTAGATTCCTTAGCTGGAGCATTGACGGGAGCTACGGGCCTGACGCCGTTGAACCTAGTGTTAACCATCTGGGGACAGAAGAGTGAAGGAGGTTAGATACCAATTTGAATCGCCAGATACCAATTGGAATCAAGTTATAGCACGAAAAGAGACAAGAGAAAACAAAGAGATTTCCTAAAGTCCTATTGCCTCTTGAATAAAAGTACAGACTTCTTTGTACTGTTCCGGAAGACTCTATTAGACTCATTTTGGTACATCGAGATCAACAAACCTAGGCTCCGATACTAACTTTGTCAAGACCCAAACCATCGTGATTGACACCCACACTAACTCTCTAGTGGGAGAACCATTAATACTAACTAATTTATACGAAACAAAGCATTTAAAGATACGGAAGCAGCTTTAAATGACTAAATACTAAAGTTCCCATAAACTTCCAAAAGATCTAACAACGAATTGCGGAATTAAATGCCTAGAACCTAAAAGTCACTGTACCTAAACTTTAACAATGAACCAAAATCTAAAGGAAAATGGGTACAACCCCAAACTAAACATAAAAATTACTAAACTACTAGTCTAAGTCCGAAATGTGGACATAAACAGAAAAGAGAACTCATGGCAGCCCGGAAGAATTGGCTCACCCTTAAATTCGAACGATCATTGATCTTCTAAGCGAGTCTGTCAATAACCGCCTAAATATGCCCTGTACTCAACAAAGAAAGAGCAAGTGCAGTATCAGTACACAATCACAGTGTACTGGTAGGATCACATGGCTATCCCACTAAGTGCAACATACATAAGTCATTACAACATAATAATAACATGCATAGACATAACATATACAATATCAACATCATTTATGAACAACGTACAGTTTTACATTTCTCAAGATACACAACTATGTCAAGTCATTGGTTCTCTCATGAAAACCAAACCCAAACTGTTAGCATACCAAAAGGTGGTACTCGATCCAATGTTTATGCCAGAAGGTGGCAACCGATCCCATATCTATGTCCAAACGTGGCAATCGATCCAAATTAGTGTGTCGGAACGCAGCACCCGATCTATTCAACAACCTACAATCACAATCACAAGTATATTCTCAAAATCATACAATCAAGTCATATTCATGGCATTCATCATTAATCTATCTCATTTACAACTACTGTGATCAATAATGCAACATTCGCATACATACACGTATTATAATGAAGCAAGAACAAACATATATCACACAATCATGAAATCACAACCATCACTTACCTCGAACAAAGCTTGAAATTCCCTAAAAAACTTGATCCTTCCCTTTTCGGATTCTTTTCGCTTGTTCTTGGTCGACAAAGAATCAATACAATGCTAGGATCAATACGCAACACCTAATTACCCAGATTATATCACTAATATCAATCCTAGGTCAAACCCATGATCCCCATACCCAGACTAGGGCTTTTTCCACCATAATTTCCAGATCAAAACCCTCCCCCATCAATAATTACCCATTAGATTACATTATAGAGATTGAAAAATGGATTTGGGGAGTTAAAACCTTACCTTTAGCCTCAAGAATAGTGAAAATGGTCAAGAAAGCACCTGGGTCATCTCCTAGATCTCAAAGTCGAAAAGTGCAGAATAAAACATTTTTTGGGATTTATTTTCGACTTATGTTGCGTATGTCCCGCCACAGCCATACTCACCCTGCTACAACGGCCCCACCCTGGAGGCACAAATTCCCGCCATAGGGGTTTACACGGAATAGTGAGCAAATTTAATAATTCCAATACCCCGATTTCACTACACACCTTCAGCCAATGACACTCAAAAACTACCCATTCACGCTAAGATCAATTTAGGGAGTTGTACTCACCCGAATTCAATTCTGTAAAGTGTACGGGTTCCTTAACGTGTTAGCTATCTACTCATGGGATCAGATTCAAAATTAGATCACCCAATTGTTACCAGATTTCCCAAGACCTTAGTAACTCCGATTTCGTCCAAATATAGACTAGGTTGGGAAATTCCAAGTTACTACGAAAAAGTTTTCTGGACCAAAATTTTTCCCAGTTGGCTTTTCTAATACGACGAGAACAAGTCGTTACAAGAACACTCTATCCCTACTAACCTTCTACCCTAATACGCGACCTCCACTCCTTCCTAGCTTAAGTCATGTCCTCGGTAAAATGAAGTTGTGCCATGCCTAGTCTATTCACCTCTCTCCAATACTTTTCTGGCCTACCCTTACCCTTCTGCATACCCCCTACAACCAGCCTCTCGCACCTCCTCACTATGGACCGGTACCCTTCCTTTGCACATTCCAAGACCATCTCATTCTCACTTCCCTCATCTTGTCCACCATAGAGGTCACTCCCACCTCTCTCGGATAACTTCATTGTTGATCTTGTAACTCTTATTATACCCACCTATCCATCTTAACGTTCTCATCTACGTAACATAAATCTTCTAAAGATGTGAGTTCTTGACCCGCTAACCTATTAACCCAGTCCATCTTGACCCACCAAAACTCAATCCATTTAAAAGTCACATTGATTTGGTTTAAGTATGACACCTAAATTGACCTATGAGAAACAATGAAATATTTTAATGTAAATAACTTGTTTTTGTTTGATACATTAGAATATAGCTATAATAAAGCAGGAAAATAAATTTTATTAGTTTTGCTTGATAATTACAGAAATTATAAGAAAATGAATAAATTGAATCTTGGTAAGAGTTTGACGGACTACGTTATGAACCATTGTTTAACCTGTTTTGACCCAACCATCTAAACCAAACTAACTTTTGAGTTGAGGTAGACAATGACTCATTTATTCATTCATCCCATTTGGATTTTGGACCAGCAAACTCCAAACACTCAATTTGCTACCCTTGACTAACCAGTAGCGTCATACATCCTACAACCACAACTTCCACTACAATAGGTATTATTTCTGTGGAGATTCGTAAGTTTATTAATAATAAAGGGATTTTTATATGGTAATTAATAATGTAAAGATTATTATACATATATTACTTACTTTGAAGGAACGTCTTATGTTTAATTAGTTACTACCTACATTGCTAATACCCATTCTTATTCCACATTTTATTTTGCTAAAAATAATACTAACCGTCAATGGCAAATAGATTTTATTTATTTATTTAACAGGTAGACATACTCATTCATAAACATGGCCAAAAATGTTATTGTATATGAAGGGTTTACCAAAACTGAAAGAATCTACAATAATAACTGATTCTCTACGAACTCCATCCGATCTCTAATCAATGGGTATTAGATTTACAAATATTTATGAAGATTCAACCATCTCTTAGAGAACTAGGCAGTTAGCATTGGTGTGAAATGTAAATGAACCAAACCAGTGGCGGGGATGGAACCATGAAAAAACACTAATGAGTGCACAATTATTTTCTTTGATCTATCATTATTACATTGTTTACTAGGCCAATAAGTGGTTTTAGTGATTTGTTAATGTAGACAACTAAAGACATTATCAAAGACTTAAAATGAAACAAAAGAAAAACTTCACCTAATAATACAGAACTTCGTAACCTTATATTTTGTGGTCTAAAGTCTCAAATAAATGGATGACTTAAAACTATTAACAATTGAATTAATAACAAAAAAAAATTAATCATATTGAAAAAAACTTGATAGCTGGTAAAATGAACACTAAACATAAATCAAAATTCATGAACTTCAATTACCACATCTATAGAAATTATGAGTGCAAGAATTCTCCACATCTTCTAGCATAGGGACAACATTTAAATTCAACTTGAGTAACTCGGGTAGAACAAAACTTACTATTTATTTTTTTAATTTCTCAACCCGCTTCATTGACAACCTTTTCTCCAACATGTGTTTATCTAGTGGTATTTCTGAGTTAGAGTGCGTGATTTCATACATTTTTTGTCACTACCCAATTTAGGACAGTGACCGGCGCTAAGGGAAAGGATCCCAAACCAAGCATTGCCAGAATTCTACAGAAAATTAGGCAGAGTTTCCTTTGTTGTTAGGCCTATACTGAATTTTCCCTGTTTCAAAAATTCACAACAAAACTAGTAGCAACTATAAGCCACGACATAATATACATGAATGATCTGATTGTCACACAATATAACCAATTAATCTCCAAATACGAAAAAGAAATTCCAAACTAGTCACTTGACTACAATACGAAAAACTTATCATGACTCAAATAAAAGGGATGAAGAATGGAGTAACTCTAATAGTTTTTAAGAGAAACTAGATAAACCATAGCAAATCAATAGTTTTCTTGCCACGTGAAGCAATGTAACACTCACTAGATGCTACCAAATCACACTCTCTAGTTAATGAAATCCTCTTCAATACCACCTGAGTTCTCTGTAAAAACAATTAGCGAGAAGTGAGACGCTAGCTTAGTGAGTAATAATACTTAACCACAACCATTTTAATGACAAGTCAGAAAACATGCTAGTATAATAATCATAATGATGAAATAATGCTCTTTTTGAAACAATAACAATATTCAATCTTATGTGCCTCATATAAGCAAAATCAATTTAAATACTTAATAGTAAACTCAGAAAAACATTTCCATATCAAATCTTATAGCTGAGAGGTTTCCAAGGATGAATCATGTAATCAGTGTGACCTTCTCTTTAAGAAGTAATCAATAACAGTGAACTCCTCATAAAAGAGTTAAATATTCGTATCAGTAGATCCCTACTCGAGACATATCAGTAACACTATACTAGTTCTACCTTCCCACCAGCAAGGCCTTTATCAGTAATCTACAAGGTGCACTAGGTCTAAAGAATCCGTCGTTAGCTACGAGATTCATCAAGGTCTACTCTCATTTATATTTTTCTTGTAATTAGTAGAAGCATTTCAAAATCGAAAAGAGCATTTAAATCTTATCACATCATATCATTTCAAAGTTTAACAATCACCTGTCAAAATACTATTTCTCAAATAAGTGTAAAACCTTTTCAATAACAGTAATCATATCTTGTAAGAATGAGATCATCTCAAATAATCTTTTCAGTATCATATCTGGTAAAAGACTTGTCCCACATGCCAGTTCAAAATAGTGGGTAACACATTTACTTTATAAACCATGTAAAAATCATGAAATTTGTGGAATACAAATTGTGATAAGATTACTACTCATAGTACTCGTGTTGAAATATCAAACTTGTCACCTCAAGGAATCTGTAAGTCTTCCTCGATCAATCTATAATCACATCATAATAATCTCGTATTACTTCCTTCGTTTAGGCTAATTCATACTAAATTCAGAATACCCAATCCTCAAGGTTTCATGAATGATTCGAAAACTTCCCAATCACCTAATTAGTGCTTTAATTAATCACACAAAATAGCCTCTTCTTGATTATTTCTCATTGTAAAAAGATCAACCTAACCTTATTGCCCAATTACTTTACTACATATAAGCCAAATACAAAAGTTTATAGTTCAAATCATTGACTATATTCATTTGGTTCATAATAATTTAATAAATTTTATTTATTTCTTCCAAACTCATGTTCTTCAACTTCCCAATCCCTAATCTTATAGTCATGCAATATACAAATTCAACCTTTAAACTAAGTTAAGAAACTTACCTCCTTCTTCTTCTACTTCTCTTTTTAGTTTGAGAACTAAGACTTTTAGTTTTAATTTAGTTTTCTCTTTCGTTCATTCGTTCACTGTAGAACAAGAAGACGTCCTCATTTTTTTTGTTTATCGCTGAAAATTGTAGCAGCCTTGGTTGCCTAGGGCTTTTAGCCCAAAATCTCTCTTCCCTTTCTTTTTCTTTTAAAAATATAACTAATGACTTATTTGCCCTCTTAAATTATAGGGTATTACATTCTCCCCACCTTAAGAAATTCGGTCCCCAAATTTAGATAAGTGTATACCTGTAGACTGAAACAAGAGAGGATATTGGACTTGCATATCATTTTCTAATTCCCAAGTAGCTTCTTCAATGGTATGGTTTCTCCATAAGGCTTTCATGGACACAATTTCTTTTGACCTTAACCTTCTTACTTGTTTGTCCACAATAGCCACAGATTCCTCTTCATACCTTAAGTTCTTATCAATCAGTATAGTCGGTGCTTCAAGTACATGAGAGGATTCTAAGATATACTTCCTCAACATAGAAACATGGAACACCGGATGGATGACGGACATATCAGGAGGAAGTGCCAAACGATATGCCGCTCCTCCTACCAGGTGAAGTATTTCTTATGGTCCTATATACCGCATACTCAATTTACCTCTTTTGCCGAATTGCGTCACACCTTTCATTTAAGAAATTCGCAGAAAAACTTTGTCCCCAACTGTGAACACTAGATCTCTTATCCTCATAAGACTCTGTATACTTTGAGTTGTGAGCAATCTCTGCCTTATCAACTGGACCTTATCCATAACTTCTTGTACTAAGTATGGTCCCATCATATTAGCCTCTCCAACTTCAAACCACCCTATAGGAGAACGGCATCGCCTACCATACAAAGCTTCATACAGAGCCATCTGATTATTGGACTGAAAGCTATTATTGTAGGCAAATTCAGCTAAAGGCAGGTAAGCATCCCGACTACCTCCAAAATCAAGAATGCAAGCTCACAACATATCATCTAAGATTTGTATAGTACATTCAGACTGTCTGTTTATATACGGATGAAATGCAATACTAAGATCTATTTGTGTACCCAATGTTTCTTGAAAAGCTTCTCGAAAGTATGAAGTAAACAGTGACACTCTATCAAAGATGATAGACACTGAAACTCAAGAAGTCAAACAATTTTGTTCATGTAAACTTCTGCAGATATTTCTCCTTTTTATCAAATTTGAACATTAAGAAAAGTGTTGGTTTTGTCAGTTGATCTACAAATACTCACATAGGGTCATGACCTCTAAGTGTTTGTCGTAGCTCGGTCGTAAAATCAATAGCAAATGTTTTCGATTTCCATACTGGAATCTCAAATTGTAGTAGTAGTCATATATGTTGCTTATACTCATCTTTAACATATTCACAAGCCAACCAACTAAAAAACTAAGTTGGCAATATCTTTCTTCGTATAATCCCACTAGTACATTCGCTTCAGGTAATAATACATCTTAATTTGATCCAAGGTCCATAATCTATTTAAAGTTATGGGTTCATAATTAACAATAACCTCTATAACATCATCTATTGTTCAATTTTCATAGTCGTCCAATTAGTCCAAAAGCGACATAACTGTCAATACTGATATCCATGTTTACTCTATATAGCGTTATTTCAATATTCACACAATTCTCATCCTTGTATCAGGTCATCTCGATGTGATCATTAAAAAAAAAAACTTGGCATGAACACAAACCAACAATGTCTCTGAGTTTCTCACACTAATTTGATAACCATATCTAGAGTGTGTGCACATCTTAGGTCAAAAATCTATTTACAAGGGCTATATGTCAAATAGCCCATGGATTTGCTTCTCAATGCATCTTCCTTCATATTGTCATTTTCCATATGACACCCAATAGTAAATTATAGTCATCGAGTAGTTTCCTTTGGTGGTGTAAATTGAAATATCATGTTCTTGTAGTTCTGTATAAATATCATTGGTTTCCTTGTACAATTAGCACATCTAAATCTCTAGAACAAATATCATCGAGACTATCTTCAAATTATGAGAGGGATAGTCCTGCTCCCTACTAATTTAGTTTTTTTGAATCATAAGCTATTACACTACCATTTTTATCTAAGAACATATTTTATTTCCATCCTCATAGCATCACAAAGCACCATGAATGCTCCAGATGCTAACAATAGCACTATCACTGGTATGGTGGTCAATATTCCTAGAGTTTATAAAGCTCTACTCACATTCTATCATCTACTGAAATTTGTTTCTTTTCTTTTTAACTTGGTCAGTAACATAACAATTCTTTAGAGCTACTCCACCAAATATTTATAGTAGACTGTCAAGTGATTCTATCTTTTTAGCACACATACTAATTCCTATTCGCTGATACACTTTACACCTAGAAAACTCGACATAAAGTTGATATTCTTGTAGTCATTGAAATACCATATAGAGATGATCCTTGTGTTCATTCTAGTTATGAGAATAGACTTGTATATAATCAAATCATTGGCGCTGATCTTTCAAGAAATTCCTTAAAAACCTATTTCATTTAGTCCATAAATGCAACTAGAACATAGGTAAGTCTGAAAAGTATCGCAAAGAACTTTTTAATCCTTCTATCGAGTTTTGGAAGCTGTCTTAAAATATATTCCTTTGACTTCAAGCTTGCAATAACCAATCCAAAAGTCAACACTTAAGAAATAGGCGGCTCCATGTAACTAATAAAATAAGTCATTTGTACGAGGAAATCGTTACATAGTTCAACTATTAGTAGTCAATATATATTATCATGTACCCGGCCCCTTTTTCTCACGAAAAATATTTATTTACAATTGGGTTCTATAAAGAACTTTTCAGTAGGTCTGCCAACTATTTCTTAGCTCACTTTACAACATTGATATCATATGATATGGAGGTGTCAAAATGGGCTAGGTGTCAGGTGTCAAATCATTACCAAAATCTACTTCTTGTATGGGAGGTAATTGAAACAAATCCATAGAAAACACATCATTTAATTCTCTCACTAATGGAAATTTTCCAACTAGGTGTATGGTCTATACCATGCCTTACCACATACCATTTCTTTTACCATAGATAGGAAGCATATTAATTTTTCTTCACTGGCCACTAAGTCACAACAATAAAAGAGAAAACATTTCCTATTCTTGTAATTCGCATCCTCTTCTTCGTTCCTTCTTTTGAAAATAATAGATTCATTGATTCTCGACTAAACTATCTTCTCGTGACATTTGAGAGATTTCTAAGATGAAAAGAACTCATTCACCCACAATGACATATCAACTAAACCATATAAATATTATTCGGTTAGTGATGTAATCCTTACCCTCAATTCTATCTTGACCAGTATTTTATACATGCAGGACAAAAGAAAACTTTCCCCATAGGAGGAGTAGTGTAACATCTCGCACCTAGAAACGACTAGAAAGAGTTTAAAATCTGAAAATACTTATTTTTGGAAAGAATAAGAAAAATCTGGAAAATTTGTGTAAGTTAGAAAAGAGAGTAATGGTCATTTTTAAATGACCATAACTCCTAGGTCAGGATGAGTTAGGCGTAGTTCTTGATATGGTTGGAAAGACCTTCGGAAGATCTTTCCAACGCCGCCAAGTTTGCGCGATTTCGATAACGAATGAGTGAGTTATGTATATCGGAAGTTGGGCTACTGGATTGAGGAAAGTCCAAATCCGGATTTAAGGAAGGGCAAACTAGTCTTTTCTCTAATGAATTACCTAATTCATTTTTAGGGGTTTATTGGGGTAAAAACAGAACTTAATTCAGTTTTTGAAAATTAGAATACGCTTAGGACATTTGAGAGATTTCTAAGATGAAAAGAAAGAACCAATCGTTAAGTTCTTGTTTGGTTGTGTTGTTGAAGTTTCTTGTTGATTTGATTCGTGTTTCTGGGTGGATATTTGAGTTAGATATTTTGTAAGTTGAGAGTACTAATGACCCTAAGTGTTTGGGGAAAGAACTAGGGAAGATTGGAGGGTTTAGAGATGAAAAATAAAGGAGAAAAGTTGAAATTTTCTAGGTAAAAAGGGTGGGGCACAGCGCCAGCCAGCGCGCCCCAATATATTCTCTCAAGTTTGGGGCCTGGCGCCCCACGCCTATCGGAGCGCCAAGAACGCCAGTGCACCTCATTCCTCCCCCATCTTTTCGTACTTGTTACTAAGCGATGTACCTATGTTTTCTAGTTGAGTTCACCGTTCTAATGTACATCTAAAAATAATGAAATCATCCATAAACATGAGATCATGAACCTTGAATCCATAATCCAATTCAAGGAAAGTTAAGATCAAAGTCAATGAAGTTAAGAGTCAAGTCTAGAAGTTAAGAAGCAAGTCAAAGCTAAGTTGTTAAAGTTTTCAAGAGTCTTTATTAATGTTTTAAATTCATTTTAAGACTCAAGTTTTCAAGTTAAGCAAAGAGTAACGATTTGAGTTCATTTCTCAAAAAGTTATAAGGGAACTAACTATTCCCAAAGAGTTTATAAATGTTTCACATTTAAGAAAGAAAAGGGAACATCGATTCCAAGAGAGCTTTTACGCTATGTTTTGAGTAATTATCTCAATACAAAGAAAGAGTTTTGTTTTTATAAACATATGAGCTAAGTATATTTTGGGAGTAGTATTGGAAGAAGATCATGCTAGCCATCTCAGAATAGTTCTTCAGACTTTGAAAGATAAGGAGTTGTATACTAAGTTCTCTAAATGTGAGTTTTGGCTTGACTCTATGGCATTCCTACGCCACACAGTTTCTAGTAATGGGATTAAAGTTGATACTCAAAAAATTGAGGCAGTGCAGAATTGGCCTAGACCCACATCTCCAACTGATATTAGGAGTTTCTTGGGTTTAGCTAGCTATTATAAAATGTTTGTAGAGGGGTTCTCATCTATTTCGTCTCCTTTGACCAAGTTGACTCAGAAGACAGTGAAATTTCAATGGTCTAAAGCTTGTGAGAATAGCTTCCAGGAATTGAAAAAGAGGTTGACTACTGCCCCAGTTTTGACCTTGCCAGAATGCACTCAAGGTTTTGTGGTGTATTGTGATACATCTAGAGTTGGTTTGGGTTGTGTCTTAATGTAGAATGGCAAATTTATAGCTTATGCCTCCTGACAGTTAAAAGTTCATGAGAAGAATTATCCAACCCATGATATAGAATTGGGTGTTGTAGTGTTTGCTTTGAAGATATGGCGCCACTATTTGTATGGTGTTCATATGGATGTGTTCACCGATCACAAGAGCCTTCAATATGTGTTCACTCAGAAAGAGCTCAATCTCAGACAGAGAAGGTGGTTAGAGTTACTCAAGGACTACGACATGAGTATTCTTTACCACCCAGGTAAGGCTAATGTTGTTGCTGATTCCTTAAGCAGGTTGTCTATGGGTAGCACCACCCATGTTGAAGAAGAAAAGAGAGAGTTATCAAAAGATGTGCACAAACTGGCACTCCTAGGAGTCTGACTTATGGACTCCACAGAGCGAGGAATAGTGGTGACTAATGGGGCTGAATCATTACTAGTGTCAGAAGTTAAAGAGAAGTAAGACCAAGACCCTATTTTGCTTGAATTTAAGAAAATGTTGAAAAATAAAAAGTATTAGCTTTTGAACAAGGGGGAGATGGTGTATTGAGATATCAACATAGACTGTGTGTACCTATGGTGGATGGACTCCAAGAGAGGATCATGGAGTAAGCTCATAGCTCCAGATATTCCATTCATATGGGTTCCACAAAGATGTATCGTGACTTGAGAGAGGTTTATTGGTGGAATGGCATGAAGAAGGGCATTGCTGAATTTGTCGCTTAGTGTCCAAATTGCCAACAAGTGAAAGTTGAGCACCAAAGGCCCAGTGGTTTGGCGCAGAATATAAAACTTCCAGAATGGAAGTGGGAGATGATTAATATGAACTTCATCACAGGTTTACCAAGATCTCGCAGGCAACATGATTCAATTTGGGTGATTGTCGATAGAATGACAAAATCAGCCCACTTTTTGCCGGTAAAGACTACCCATTCAACAGAAGATTATGCCAAGTTATATATTCAGGAGGTGATAAGACTTCATGGAGTCCCAGTCTCTATTATTTTAGATAGAGGTGCACAATTTACTGCACAGTTCTGGAAATCTTTTCAGAAAGTCTTGGGTTCAAAAGTGAACTTAAGTACTGCCTTTCATCCTCAGCCTAATGGGCAAGCAGAGCGCACTATTCAGAAATTAGAAAATATGTTGAGGGATTGTGTGAATGATTTCAAAGGAAATTGGGATGATCACCTACCTCTTATTGAGTTTGCTTACAACAGTTACCACGCTAGCATCCAAATGGCTCTATATGAAGCTCTTTATGGGAGAAGATGTAGATCTCCTATTGGATGGTTTAAAGTTGGTGAAGCAGGGTTGATAGGACCAGATTTAGTTCACCAAGCTATGGAAGAGGTGAAAATAATTCAAGAGAGATTGAAAACAGCACAGAGTCATCAGAAATCCTACACTGATGTTAGGAGAAGGGCGTTAGAGTTCGAAGTAGATGATTGGGTGTATTTGAAAGTTTCACCCATGAAGGGTGTTATGAGTTTGGTAAGAAGGGGAAGCTTAGTCCCCGATATATTGGACCTTACCACATAGCAAAGAGGATTGCCAATGTAGCTTATGAGTTGGAGCTACCACAGGAATTAACAGTGGTTCATCCGGTATTTCACATCTCCATGTTGAAGAAGTGCATGGGCAATCCGTCATTGATCATACCAACTGAAAATATTGGGATCAAGGATAGCTTATCCTATGAGGAGATCCCTGTCCAGATTCTAGATCGCCAAGTTCGCAAGTTGAGGACTAAAGAGGTAGCATCAGTCAAAGTCCTTTGGAGGAACCAATTTCTTGAAGAAGCTACTTGGGAAGCTGAAGAGGATATGAAGAAGAGATATCCACATCTCTTTGAGTCCGGAGAAAATGCGGATCAAGGTACTAATTCTCTTATTAGTACTTTTAAAATTATGAGTGAGCATGTTGTTTCTTTGCTTTTGCTTGTTGGGTGATTGAAGTTGATGTCACACCTTGAGCCTAGTAAGAATAATCTCATTCTAGGAAGAATGTTCCCAAGGGGGGGATATTGTAACATCTCGCACCAAGAAACGACTAGAAAGAGTTTAAAATCTGAAAATACTTATTTTTGGAAAGAATAGGAAAAATTTGGAAAATTTCTCTAAGTTAGAAAAGCGAGTTTTGGTCATTTTCAAACGACCATAACTCCTAGCTCAGGATGATTTAGGAGTATTTCTTGATATGGTTGTAAAGCCCTTGGGAAGATCTTTCCAACACCGCCGAGTTTGCACGATTTTGATATCGTATGAGTGATTTATGCCTTTCGGAAGTTGGGCTGTTGGATTGAGGAAAGTCCAAATCTAGATTTAAGGAAAGGAAAACTAGTCTTTTCTCTAATTAATTTCCTAATTCATTTTTAGGGGTTTATTTGGACAAAAATAGAACTTATTTCAGTTTTGGAAAAATTAGAATACGCTTAAGGCTTGGAGAAGAGACAAAGGAAGAAAGAATGGGAGAAAAAGTCAAGAATTCGCCAAGATCATCCAAGCGGTTCGAGTGGAATTCGTCGGGGGAGATCCCTACAAGGTATGTGAGATCTTTTAATGATGGGTTAGTTCACCCACACACCAACTTATTTCAATTCAGCGATTTTGGGTTGTTTACAAGTTAAAAAGTGAAGTTCTTGAATACATCGTTAAGTTCTTGATTGGTTGTGTTGTTGAAGTTTCTTGTTTATTTGATTAGTGTTTCCGGGTGGATTTTTGAGTTAGGTCTGCTGTAAGTTGAGAGCACTAATGACCCTAAGGGTTTGGGGAAAGAACTAGGGAAGATTGGAGGGTTTAGAGATGAAAAATGAAGGAAAAAAGTTGGAATTTTTTGGGTAAAAAGGGTGGGGCGCCGTGCGCCCCAAAGCAGTGTCTCTGGTTTTGGCCTTGGGGCGCCGCGCCAACCAGCGCGCCCCAACATATTCTCTAAAGTTTGGCGCTAGGCGCCCCACGCCTCTTAGAGCGCCAAGAACGCCAGTATACCCCATTCCTCCCCCATCTTTTCGTACTTGTTCCTGAGTCATGTACCTATGTTTTCTAGTTGATTCCAACACTCTAAGGTACATCTAAACATCATGAAATCATCCATAAACATGAAATCATGAACCTTGAATCCATAATCCAATTCAAGGAAAATAAGATCAAAGTCAAAGAAATTAAGAGTCAAGTCTAGAAGTTAAGAAGCAAGTCAAAGCTCAGTTGTTTAAAGTTTTCAACAGTCTTTATTAATGTTTTAAATTTATTTTAAGACTCAAGTTTTTAATTTAATCAAAGAGTAAAGAGTTGAGTTCATTTCTCAAAAACCTATAAGGGAACTAAGTATTTCCAAAGAGTTTATAAATGTTTCACATTTAAGCAAGAAAAGGGAACATCTAATCCAAGAGAGATTTTAAGCTATGTTTTGAGTAATTATCTCAATACAAAGAAAGAGTTTTGTTTTCACAAATATATGATCTAAGTATATTTTGGGAGTAGTATTGAGCACCGATATGGGGATGCAAGTTCATATTAGCTCAAGTCTCCATAAACTATGTAGCCATCACGGGTAGTAAAGGTTCATACTTTTTAGATGACTCCTTAAGAGACTTTTAGCATAGACTAGTGGATCCACTAAATTAAGTGTTCTATATGGCGGTAAAGTATAAGACAGTTCTGGCAACATGGGCAAGACGTTGTATCACCAATTAAGCTCATTGTGGTGGTTATTAGTTAGAGAATCTCCCACAGAAACTATATTATTTTATTATATGAGTAAGGTTAGTTTGTTATTGCATTTCTTTAATGAACTAAGTTGCTTTTACTGTTTTATAAAGCTTTTCATATATTGCATATGTTTGATTGCTTTATTTGAGTTAAGTATTCAAGAGTTGAGAAGAGCCAAGGTAAGTGTTTCTTTCAGAATCTTTTCAAGCCTATGTATGTTAGCTTCCCAACTCGCATGCTCATACATTTAATGCACTGATGCCAGTTGGCCTGCATCATATCATGATGCAGACGCACGTAACCAGGATCAACATCAAGCGCCTCGTTGATCCAGCTTGAGCATTCAGAGTCTGTTGGTGAGCCTCCTTGCATTCCGTAGGACTCTTTTATTCTCTTTCTAGAGGCTTTATAGGCAGTTAGTAGTTCAGTTGTCTTTACATTATCATTCAGAGGCTGTTTAAAGGTTGAGTTGCCATTTTGGCTAAATTATTATTTCTTAAGTTATGCATGAGTTATATTTTCTTATGTTTAAGTCTTCCGCTGAGTTAAGTAATCCAGGCCAAGAGTTTGCTTGGGGCCAGCAATGGTCTTCGAGTGCAAGTCCCGCCCAAGGTGTAGGCTCGGGGCGTGACAAGGAGGCTCACGGAGTATGAAACGATAGCACTTACTGAGGAGTGCATCTCTAGAATTTAGAATAGACTACCCAAGAAGTTAAAAGATCTGGGTAGTTTCACGGTGCAAATTACAATTAGGCAAAGTGTTCATGCCCGGGGGTTATGTGATTTGGGTTTGAACATTAATCTTATGCCTGCTTCTTTATATGAAACTTGGGTTGGGAAGTCCAAAACCAACCACTGTCATTTTGTAACTCGCGGATAGGTCCACTGCTAGGTCAGAGGAGGTTGTAGAGGATGTGTTACTATGAGTGGGTTCACTGATCTTTGCGATGGTATTTGTGATCTAAAACTTTGAGCCTGATCCTGAAGTTACATTCATTTTGGGGCATCCGTTCTTAGCTATAGGGCGGGCATTGATTGATGTAGCAGCTGGGCAGTTGACTATGAGGGCACACAATAAGGTTGAAGTATTTGATGTCTACCGTGCCTTGAAATTATCTTCTATCTATGAAGAGTTTCCCGCTACTACGGTTGTAGATATCGCAGTAGAATCACAACTCATTGCACCCGAGGAACCCTTAGAAAGAGATTTAGTGGGACATGATGTAGATGGAGATACTGAAGCTCTAGATATGGTTACTTGTTTGAATCTAGCAACTATAGAATTACACAAACGGAGAGTAGAGCCATTGGATCGTGAACTAGGGCCTCCACCCAAACCATCAATCGAAGAAGCACCTAAATTGGAGTTGAAATCTCTGCCTGCTTACCTACGGTATGCATATTTGGATACTTATGAAACCTTGCCCATAATACTTTCTGCAGAATTGTCTGAAATAGAGATTGATGCGGCATTGAGAGTCCTAAAGCGGAGAAAGAAAGCTATTGGCTGGCAGATGACTGATATTCATAGGATTAGTCCGGCTTTATGTATGCACAAAATCTATAAAAAGGATCACAAACCAAGGGCACAACATCAGTGTAGACTGAATTCCTTGATGAAAGAAGTGGTGAGAAAAGAAGTAATAAAGTGGTTAGATGCTGGAATCATGTACCCAATCTCTGATAGCAAGTGGGTAAGTCTTGCGCAGTGTGTCCCAAAGAAGGGAGATATGATAGTGGTAAAGAACAAGAAAAATGAGTTAATTTCCACTAGAATAGTAACGAGATGGAGAATTTTCATGGATTACTAGAAGCTAAATGAGGCCACACGAAAAGATCATTACCCAGTTCCCTTCATTGATCAGATGCTTGACTAACTAGCAGGGCAGGAGTACTATTTTTGCTTAGAAGGGTATTGCAAATATAATCAGATTTTGATTACACTCGAGGATCAGGAAAAGACCACGTTCACTTGTCCTTATGGTACATATGCATTCAAACACATGTCATTTGGACTTTGCAATGCGCCGGCGACATTTCAAAGGTGCATGATGGCCATTTTTCATGATATGATGGAGGACTTTGTAGAGTTGTTCATGGATGATTTTTCTATCTTTGGGATGTTTTTTCAGGTATGCCTCCAGAATCTTGATAGAGTACTTGCTACATGTAAAGAAACCAATTTAGTGCTAAACTGGGAGAAGCGTCACATCTTGGTTCTAGAGGGTATAATATTGGGTCATAAGGTGTCAAAGTCGAGATTAGAAGTAGATAAATCCATGGTGGAAGTTATTGAAAAATTGCCCCTCCTATCTCTATAAAAGGGGTGCGAATAATCCTTTGACACATAGGTTTTTACCAGAGATTCATCAAGGATTTTTTCAAGATTGCAAGACTTATGTGTAGTCTTTTGGAGAAGGAGGTGAATTTTGAATTTGATGAGATGTGATTGAAATCTTTTGAGATGTTGAAGAGGAACTTAATTGAAGCTCCCATCTTAATTGCTCCTAATTGGGAATTACCATTTGAACTCATGTGTGATACAAGCAATGTATCAGTGGATGCAGTATTGGTACAAACAAAAGTTAAAGTGTTCCATTCAATCTACTATGCGAGCAAGACCCTTGATTCTGCTCAAGCTAATAGCATAGTGACTGAGAAGGAGATGTTGGCTCTAGTATTCACCTTCGACAAGTTTAGATTGTGTTTGGTATCTACCAAGGTAATTGTTTATACTAATCAGACAACTATTAGGTACCTATTCAATAAGAAGGATGCTAAACCAAGGTTGATTTGGTGGATATTGCTTCTCCAAGAATTTCATCTTGAGATCAAAGATTGAAAGTGTACTAAAAATCAAGTAGCTGATCATTTATCTAGGCTAGGAGATTTTTCCCATGTACATGAAGGGTAACAAATCCAGGAAGAGTTTTTGGATGAACAATTGATGGCACTAGATATCTCTCAAGTACCTTGGTATGTGGACATAGTGAATCTGATAGTAAGTGGAGAGTACCGTCCAGATGCAACCACCTAACAAAAGAAAAAACTAACTCATGATGCTAAGTTCTATATTTGGGATGGACCGTTCATATTCAAGCAAGGAGTGGATCGGGTGGTAAGAAGATGCATTCCAGAGTGTGAGGTAAAGAAAGTACTCTAAAGTTGTCATGCTAGCCCATATAGCGGACTCCATGGAGGAGAGCGCACATCGCATAAGGTACTATAATATGGTTTCTAATGGCCCTCTTTATTTAAAGATTCTATTGCTTATGTGAATGGATGTGATAAATGCCAAAGGTTGGGTACTATATCAAGAAGACATGAGATGCCACTAAGTAACATTCTTGAGGTTGAAATTTTTTATGTGTGGGGCATTGACTTCATAGGTCCCTTCCCACCATCTAGTGGAAACCAATATATTTTGGTCGGTATTGATTATATGTCAAAATGGGTTGAGGCGGTAGCTCTTCCCTAGAATGACTTAAGATTGGTGATTAAATTCATCAAGAAGCACATTTTCACTCGTTTTGGTACTCCAAGGGAAATCATAAGTGATGGAGGTAAGCATTTCATTAACCATCTAGTGAAAAATCATCTTTCTAAGTATGGTATTCGGCATATGGTTGCTACAGCTTACAAACCTCAAACAAGTGGTCAAGTGGAAGTATCGAACAGAGAGGTGAAGCAAATCTTGCAGAAAATGGAGAATGCACAAAGAAAGGATTGGTCTGAGAAGCCGGATGATGCATTATGGGCATATAGAACTGCATATAAGACACTCATAGGGACTTCTCCCTATCACATAGTGTTCGGCAAAGCATGCCATCTTCCGGCTGAATTAGAACACCAAGCATATTGGGTGACTAAGAGGTTAAATTTTGATCGCAATCTGGCATGAAAGGAAGCGAGTGAATCAACTACATGAGCTTGAGAAATTTAGGCTACATGCGTATGAGAATGCCAAGCTCTACAAAGAAAAGATGAAAAGTGGCATGACAAGCACATAGTTCCTCCCACTTTAACTTCAGGAGAAAATGTACTACTTTTTAACTCAAGACGACGGTTATTCCCTAGAAATATAAGGTCAAAATGGAGTGGTCCCTTCGAAGTGGTAAGGATGACACAACATGGTTCTATTGAACTTAAAGGTGAAAATGGCTCGACATTCTTGGTAAATTGGCAAAGAGTTAAACAATACTTTGGTGAAGATTTAGATCGTGATCCGGAGGCTCTTCAGTTGAATGATGAATGATCCTAGTTGAGTCAAGCCGCGACGTTAAACCTAGCGCTCCACGGAAGGCAACTCATACAAGATATGTCATAGGAAGTAAGTTTTCTTTACTTTTGAATTTTTAGCTTAGTTTAAGGTTTACAACATCTAGTGAATTTGTTTTGTTTTTATTTTATTCTTTTTAGGGATCTAGTTAAGTTTGATTTCTTTGTAATAGTTAGGAGCTATAAAGAAAAATACAAAAAGAGGAGTCGTGCCACGGCCAAAACTAAGGCATTAGGTGGGAGGCAATCCACCAATATGATTTTATGTTGTTTGGTTGATGCGCAGGTTGTCAGAGAACACACCACGAGAGAAGAAAACCAACTGTGTTGGCAACTGGATTCTGGCGTAGGTCAGGCGCACCACATTAGAAGCAAAATTTCAGAAGCCTTTTCTGGGCACACTGGAAGCCCCCCACGCCACCAACGTGCCAAGGCATACGAAAAGTTCCAATACCAGGCGAAAACTGCGTGTCGCGCCAAGGTTCAAAGTTCAAAGGCCAATTTCGGGTGCACTAGCAGTTCCCCACGCCCCTAACGCGCTAGGCTGCCCAAGTTCAAAATTTTGGGCAAATATTTTCCTCTCCCGTGGTACCCACCTTAAATCTTCCACCTACCCAAATACACCTCACTTTTCCTAAATCTTTCTCTCTCTAACCGACCTCCTCCTCCATTCTCTCTAAATTCCCAACCTTTCGTCTTTTTTTCCATCCAATTTCTTCCCCAAAAATCCCAAATTCCTCCATTTATATTTCCTAAAACCTTCTTCCCTTACCTTTTCCTCAACTACCAACCACTAAAACCCACCAAAATCCATCAAAAATCCAAAACCCACATACTCCACCCACCCTAATGTCCACCCGACCCCCCCACCTCCTTTCCCCCAATTTTTTTCTTCTTTCCTTTCTTCTATTGTTGGGTATAAAGATGGCTTCTAAGGGTAAAAATGTTGCTAGTGAGTTAGGTACTAAGAGAAGTCAGAAAGGGGCGGCTGTTTGAAGTTCTAGTCGGGAAACCACCAACTTGCCGCCTCAAAAATTTGGAAAACAAGTTGTAATTCACTATGACGAGGACTCGTACGACTGACAACAAAAAGCTAAGTACCTTTGTGACAAGTATGTAGATGAGGGGCGTTTGCTAGAAGACTTCCCGCACATTCACACCCGAGTTTGTGATTTGGGCATCCACTATATCTTTATAGACCAATGTGAGTGAAATTTGAGTTTAGTACGTGAATTGGGATACTCATCATGTAATGTGGCACAAAGGTTTAATTAAAAATAATCGTGTGCGATTTATTGTGGAAGTTTTGAATGAGTTTTTGGGTGCCCGTAATTGTAATGATTCTGAGTGTCTAGCTATGATTGAGTGACTCATGTATCATGATATTAGGCATACTTTGTGTGGGGTGACCTCTGTGGCTCGTTGGATAGAGTTAAGGGCACGGGTTGTCATTCGACCCTCCATTATGGCCACTTGAATTTAGAGGCACGTATTTGGTTGAAAATTATGTCTAGCACCTTACTACCATGCAAACATATGACCGATGTCACTTGGGAGAGAGTGGTGCTAGTTTATCGATAGATAAAGGGGATGCCAATAAATATCGGAGCTATTATGAGGCAAAACATGCTAAAGATTAGGACAAATAAGAGTTGACGCTTCGGTTATGGTAGCATCATTACTATGTACCTCTAGGACTTAGAAATTGAGGAAGAAATTCATGATGTGTGCCCCCCGACCCCCCTCCCCTCCTGTCCCTCATTTAGTGTGCCGCCAAGTTTATGTCACAAGAATAAAAGCGCACGATCCATCCCAAGGGCCAGTGTTGACTATTGCTGATAGATAAGCTCAGGATGATAGTTGGATAGGTCGCATATTTGGAATGGCTGAGCTACAATTGCAGATTGGTAGTCGTTCGGAGGCTGAGGATTAGATGGCGACACTAGTGGAGCGTTACCCCTTGATGGATAGCACAATGTACCTGTGTTGGATGGGCCTGAATTTTTAAGAACCCATTGATAATTATGATGCCACTGATGATGAGGATGATGGCGTGAATGAGGATGAGTCGGATGATGCTGGGAGATAATAATATCGATGCGGGTAATGGAGATGGTGATGCATCCTCAATGGCTGTGGATTTTTCCACCAATGTGGCAACTTGCTGAATTAAAGTGCATGGCCTAGAGGCCGTCAAGGTGTTCTCTTTTACCTTTTCACTTTGTTTTACTTTGCACACTGGGGGCAGTGTTTTGTTTAAGTCTGTGGTGGAAGTTGAACTTCACTTTATATAGTTTATTGTTTTATTAAATCTTTTTATTTTTTTAGGAGGGTTCTTCGACTTTTGTTTTCGGTTCTTTTTCTGAGGATAGCACATTGAGACAACTAGGAAATGTTTACTTATTTCTGTTAAGTCTTAGAGTCGTTATATGAGTGACAATTCCTGATTATGGATGAATGACAACACTCTTAAGGGAAAATTAGACACTGAGTAAAGAAGCATGAAACCGATCTTTTTGGGTACTTTCAAACCTTGCCTTGATAGTTGGCTAGACGCCATGGGTGGTAACACTTTGTTTGCAATAGAGAGATGGTGACCTTGAAAACAAACATAATCTCTTTGTCTTGACTTTGAATGAAAAATAAAAAATATGGGCTTAATTGTGTGGAAACACCGTAATGCATTTTCTATAAGCATGCTACAAGTGTTTGTGTCCTTATGTGTGTTGTGATGCCATGTGTGGGGAGTACTTGCGTAGTTTTTGCATTGAATAACATCTAGAACTTTCCCCAAGTGTGACTAATGTGTAACTTGTGTGATTTATGGAATATGATTATGGCATTTCTTTGAATAGCCAAGTTTAAATCATTTTGTGTACCTCTAAATAAAATATCCCTAGTATAGCCCTATTGAGCCTTTTAGCCTTAATTTTGTTCTAACCTACTTAATTAAGCCGAATCCATTTTATTGATACAATTAGTTTTGATCCCAAAGTAATCCTTAATGCACTATGTTAAGTTGAAAAAGTGAAAACAATGGTGAAAGTGAATAGGCTGAAAATGCTTGGTTTTGTGGTGCACAAAGAAAAGAGGTAGAAGAATGATGCCCATAAGTTCCTAAATTTGTGATTGGCCATGGTCACTTGGAAATTGTGCACTTCGACTAAGGTTAAAATTCTAAGTTGAAGGTAATCTCGGACGTTGTTGGTGCTTTATAACTTTATTTGTGAGTGTGAGATTGAATTTTACAAAAATCAGCTTTATGATTGAAATACAATGGTGTTTTGTGCAAAAGAAAGGTGATACTTAAAATGGTGAGGGCATTCATGCCAGATGTTTGGTGAATACTCTTGTTTTATGTGTCTCTATGATATTGCATTAGCCCTGAATTTGAAGAGTCATTCATTAAGGTTATGAATTGTTAATTTGTAGACTATAAGAAACAAATCACGAGTCCCAGGAGTTCAGAGGCTCCATTTTGGCGCACTGGCAGCGCGGCGCACCAACCTGCCAAGTGCGAGTTGGGTGTGACACCCCGAGGCTTGTCGGACATTTTGGCGAAAATCAATTTAAACAGGACTCCTTGTTGGATTACATTTGGACTATAGTTTTCCTAAATTCATAAATAGACCCCTAGGGTTAGTTTTCCTAAAAGAAATTATATTACTTGAGCGACTGCGTACACCTGCATGTATATTTGAGAGCAACAAGTTCTACGAGTAAAATAAGAGATAATGAGGGTATATATGTTGTTTCATCGATTGGCGATGGAAAGAAAGTGAAAATTTGTATTCTTGTCAAGAGGACAACTGGGATAAGCGACAACGACAGTGTCGTTTCTTCGGTTTTTGATCGAAATGTTGTTGGTGTTACTGCTCCGAAGATGCTAAGTTCTTTGACTTAAACCGATGAAGTTGAAAATGATGTGGTTTTACTATCTAGAACTAGTGAAACCGCACCATTTCATCACCACCGATTTTTCTCATAGAACTCAACATCTGTGGAGCAGGAACACCAATTACATTCCCACCTACAATGACATCATCCTTGTTGTTGTTGTCACTCGTCCACTGGACAAGAACAACAAATTCCACTTTGTTTCCATCGAAAATTGGTGAAACAACAAAAATAGACCTCATGAACATCATCAAAACGGGAACACCAACTGATGAAAATACATTATTTTCATCGCCATCATTTTTATAAGGAAAACTGGAATCGATTGGTGTTGTCATCATCATACACTTCGATTTAAAATTCACGGGAATACAAATAAGAATCAAAATTGTACAAAAATAACTTTTGAGAAGATTTGTAATAGAAGAAAGACTAAACAACAACTTTTAAGCCTTTGATCATCACGTAGTTATGCTTTAACTATAGTAAATAAGTCTTCTACATCACTTATGTTAGAATCACCATGCAAGTATCCGCCAAAAGATGATAAAGGTGTAGCATCTTACCAAAAAAAATTGGGATAATGCATAAGTACCCCTGAACTGTACACGAAATTCCAGCAACACATCTAAGCTTAACTAGAGTCCTACGAATTGATCTATTATTGCTACTAATGGTTAGTGAGGATTCATAGAACCAACTGTAAGCTCATTATCAGAAAAACATACAGATTTAAAAAAATGATGTTGATAAATTACTTTTCTGTGTTATAAGATTAAATTAAAGTTTAGTGCATAACTCTCATTCCCAAAGCAATATTGAAACAACATGAACCATGTTTTGGGAAATAATATTATATAATCACCCTCAAGTTCATTCCTGGTCATGGGATCTAGTGGTGTCAAATTGACGGGTGTGACCAAATTGGGGCATTTAAAAGTTTTTCATGCCAAGTGGGTTGGACTTGACCCATCCAAGTTTTCATCTATTCATGATGGGAGGTGATTCTTTTGTATAGTTGTTTAGCAATTTGCTTATATTCAAAACTTATAACTATTCTAGATATACTACTGACAAATTATGGTGATTTTTAACTATTAAATTTTAAATTGAAGTTATTCTAATTTTTTCCAACTTAACATGTCGTTCATGCTTGTTATTCTTCTCTACAAGAGGAAATTGACAAATTTCAAAGTCAAAGGAAAAAATATTCCCAAAGTCTCACCTAATGATGTACTTGGTATAGTACTTGATCCCGAACACCCAGGACGGGTTCATGGATTGGGTATTGTTCCAACTGTCACAACCCCTTTTTAAGCTAGTGAAGGAAACTCAATATAATTAATATTTCTTTCCCATAAAAGTTTATGCAAGCAAAACTAACCAATTTTATCTAATAGTTAAAATGCTAATCAAAATATAGACGAATATACATTTAAAAGACAATCATTCTTACATATTTATTTAAGACAAAAAAATCTTTTTTAAAAAAATCAACAAAAAGAAATTTAAAACAACCAGATCTGTGTATTTGCAAAAATTACCTGATTGCATTTTTTTGCGAAAGCATGGCCAAAACCTATTATATGAAAAAATTGGACTTTGTATATTTTATTTTCCTTTTAAACTCTTTCTTTAGTAAACCATATATCTATGTATTAACTTCATATTCAATTTTTTTTTTTAAAAAAGATAATAAAATTAACATAAAGAACATAAAGTACTTGACAGTAAAATATAATTATGTCAAATATCAAAACATGCTTAGTTAATTCAAACAAAACTTAATATAAATATGTAATCAACAACAAAAGAAACATGTTTCATTGTTTATAAACATATAAATTATATTGTAAACTAGTAAATGGGCCTGTGCTTCGCGTGGTTAGAACAATCTTCTTTAAAACTTATTAGAATAGAACTTTCTTGTATTTTGTTGTTATAGTAATTTTATATAAATCTGTTTTTAAGAGTATAGAGGTTATTTAATTCTATTTTACCATTTGTTTTATTAAAAGAAAAGGAAAAATTACAAATCATAACACTATTTCCTCCTAGTTTACATAATTTCATTTTACAGATTCATTAATTTGCTTATGAAATTTTACAATCATTAGTTTATTTTTATCATCTATATGCATGGTTACATAGTGTCTTTAATTAGAGAGTCAAATAAATGTTTTTCTGAATTTTCTTCTTTGCAAATTTCGTTAGTATAACACTATTAATTACTTTCAAAATATTAAATGTTTTTTTTTAAATATATATATAACTAATGTGTTTATCAAGAGTAAATGTTCCATAATCCTATGATTTACCAATAAGTAATATGTAGTCATTATGTGTTTTAAAATTAAAATGCAATCTTCCAAAATCAAAATTTCATATGTAATATAGTTATGATGGTGTTTTGGAATTGAAGTTGTGCACAAACAAAACATTAAGATCCTTGAAAAGGATGAAAGAGAAGTAAGGGATAATGGAAAAAAAGTTCAAAAAATTACTTTGGTGTGAGAGAATACTCACCATTGTGTATCATATAATTGTAATTAATTGCTACTTTTAATTCTATCATTTGACTTTCTATTTTATTTTTTTTACTCCTGTTAATATTCACATTATTATGACAACATCAAAAAATCATATAAATTTTTAGGCTTGATCTCTTGGAGAAGAAAAGATTTCTTTGGAGTATGTTGTAAATAAATGTATTCTATAAAAAGTTATTTGTAAATCTGCAGTAGTTGGATTTACATAGAGTCTCTACTAACAAATACTTATAACAATAACTTTACAGAAACATAAACAATAAAGTTTAAAACGTGTACTCAAAAACAATAATTAGTATCATAAGCATAAATTAATGAGTGTAAAAAAACATACCAGAATCTGTAACAATAGAATGAAACAGAAAGAAAAAATCGAGCCCACTAAATGCACAGTGTCTCCTTGTCAGTGAGCCACTCAACATGAGCAAAGTACACAAATATTTAATTGTGCAGAAGAAGAAGAAGTTCATAATCAAATATTTAATTGTGCAAACAAATAAGAAGAAGAAGTTCAAAATTTTCGTTATTATAAAATAAGAGGAACCCCCTCTATATATAGACAACAAAGGGTAGTGTGAACAAATGCTTATTGTGCCTTACCGGAAAGGTCACAACTCTTTGGAAAAGTCACAATTTTTTTAAAAGGTCACAACCTTTTATAAAAGTCACAACTCTTCATAAAAGTCACAACTTTTGATAAAAGTCACGGCCTTTCAATAAAAGTCATAACCTATAAATAAAAGTCACAACTTTTCATGAAAGAGAAAGGCTAATTTTGGAAATAAATAAATTTAAAGGGAATCCTTGTTTGTGGTGGCGCCATGTATGCGGGCCTAGGTTCTCTTATATATATATATATATATGATATGATATGATATGATACGATTGTAAAGAGAAATACCTAAGAAGAGTGATGACAAACAACAATGCAAGCAATACTGGTTGAAATTACAACCAAACAAAAATGATTTTCATTTTTGTTTTCTAAAGTCTTCCCTTTGTACTCTAAAATATTTTTGTCTCTTTTTTTAGTCTAAGTATCTTGTACTCCCTTCTTTTGTGCTCTTTTTTTTTCAAATGAAAGAAGGGGGTGTTAAATAGGTGGAGAAGATGAAGCACCCCCTCTTCATGAAAATTTAAGAATCAATGCATGCACAAGGCCCTTTGTCTTCCCAATGTACCACCTAAGACGACCAATGAATATTTTTATTTTTCTTCTAAGAGAATATTAATAAAAAAAGACTGCATTGCCCCTTAGAGGGTTTCTTTTTTTTTATTCATTAATTGAATAAAAGTTTAATGTCCATTAGGTAGGAACTCATTTGATTCTAATCATTAAAACCCAAAATCAAAAATTAAATCGACCCACTAACATAAAATTCAAACATCTAATCTATAAAATAAATAAAAGATAAAAATTTAACATAATTTCAAACAAAACTAGCTAACAAATTTTTTTAAAAAAAACTATAAGAAAACACATAATACCACAATAAAATGACTTATGTGGTTGAAAACATTGTGATTGTGACAGAGTTGGATAGAGGGTGAGAGGATGAAAATATTGATATATATTTAACGGTAAATCAAATTCGCTGAAAAACTCGCCATTTTTTTTTTTTTGATAGAGTATTGACATGAAACTTGTATCCAGAGATAACTCAAGGAGAGCTCTACACATTTATGTAAGAGGTATTGGATGGAGATGACCAAAATTCCATAAATAAAAAGTAAGTGATGATTTGTGTTCGATTTTCTTAGATCTATAATGTTTGGCTAGAACTAAGAGTAATGGTTTGTGGATTTATGCAGAGGAGAGTGGAAGAAAAAAGTGGTGAAATTTTGGAGTAATTTGTTGGTGACGATGGAGGCGGCTGGCAATGGTGGTGGTTGTTGGCGATGACGGTGGTGGTTTGGAATATAATGGGGAGAGGAAAAATTTTAAAAATAATATTAGGACCAAAAATTTGATTTTGAAGTCTTTGTATTTGTGATATGGTCAAATGAGAGTCATTGGATCAATAAATTAAGAATGGTAGAGATTAAATCTGAGCCATAGTTATTGGACAGGGTTTGAAATTGATTGGGCTATCAGAATTGGATTCAAATTAGCCCAATTCATTAAAAAAATGATGAGTCCTTTGGGACAATTCAATTTTTAACATAGAAAGACAATAAAAAAATAATTCAAATAACAAATAAATACGAGAAATGACATTACTATATATATTCTAGGGGTAATTTAAATACTACAAAAATTAGGTGTTCATAACATGCCCCTCTTTGCTGGGAATAATGAAGAGCTTTTCAACCAAAGAAATTGAATGAAATGGCTAATTTTTATTATTTCAAACTCCATTGAAAACAATTTTGAAAAATATGACAGAACCTTGATTTCGAGGTTGCCTACATATCCTTGGCTAGAAGGACATTAGGTTAGTGTAGTTCATGAAAATTCGATAGCTGAAACTATAAAACATAGTGGTCAAAAAGTTGCTTGTTGTTGTTTGTCACCATCTATTGTCTATAATTACAGTATAAAAAGAGACCTAGAGAACTATGGTTCACTACATTCAAGGAGTTACAAGATCCCTACTTGATGTGTCTTTTTAGGGTTGTGTGTTAATCTTTGACTTTCTTTGTGCGTCATTCTTAAGATTGATATTGTTGCTCTCTTGGCATATTGAGGATCATTCTCAAGTGCATGTGTTTGGCTTGAGTTGTAGATAGAAACTAAAAACTTAAAGTTACAAAATGAAAACTCTGAACAGGTTGTGCTTTTTCCAATAAAATAAAATATATTAGAATCTTAAACTAGGACATATAACCCTAAGAACAAAAGGAAGAATGAGGCATATTACCCTGAGAGTATCAAATGGGAAGTATTGTCCTTGTTGATTAACATAAGATTGGGGCGTATTACCCAAAGTATGAATATGGTGCGTATTGCACATGAATGAAAGACTGGTCATATTTCCCAAGATAAGTATATGGTGCGTATTAAGGAATAAAGTACTGGTGTGTATTGCACATGAATGAAAGATTGGTGCTTATTGCACATGATGAAAGACTAGATTGTATTGCACATGATTTTTCCAACTAGGTGAAGTTTTCCTAATGAGGAAATGAGACCGGATGTATTACTCGATGTTTTTGAATTGAGAGGCAAAAAATACAAATAGCATGTGATGAAACACTAAAAAATGTGAAGACATTTGAGAACTTCTTTTATGATGTTTCATCTTTCTGACTTGTAATATTGCATTTTCTTTTATCCCATTGTTGAGAAAAAGAAACAGAAAATTGTTAGTTTAAAAGTGATAGGTGGTTTGCGGCCTTGATGTTCTGATGACTTGACCATACTTTTGACCAATTTGTCAAATTATAATTCAAATCCTTGGCTAAACCACTTTTCTAAAGCTTCCTCTTTGTTAATCAAAGACCTTAAGGTTCTTGGTACTACTAAATGCCATGGTGCAATTGATTTCTTGGAGAACGAATTTCCCTTTCGAAAATTTTCTTATGAATTAAGAGACTTTATCATATTCCTTCACAAAATTTTATTTTGGGAAAAGATCCTAGGTGTCTTTAGTCCTTAATCAATGCCATATCAACTCAGGTACTCAACTTTGTCTTTTGGGGAAATCATCATGTGCTTTGCAAGCTTTTTACTTTTGTTTGGAACAAAAATATATTGAAAGAGACTAAAAAATGTTAGATTTGAGATTATTAAAAGATTGAGATAAGACAGACTTATACTTTACAAAGGGTATTCCTTTTGAGGAAAAAGACAAAGAGAGCTTATCTAGAAGCATATGTCGACTTTGAATGAAACATGACATGCACTTTGTATTTGACTCTTGATCTGTTTGAGTTGTCTAGTTCTCAAAGTCTGAACTATTATGGATTTGAAATTGACTTATGTATCCTAGCACCACTTCATGTAGAGGGGTTGACAAGAGGTGTACTCTTCAGGTTCCCTCCAATTAACCATTTTCATGTTGTTCTCTCTCGTTATCTTAAGATTCTCGTGAGATTTTTCACTGATAAGATCCTCTCTCTTGTCATCTTAGGGTGCCTGCGAAAGTTTTCACTAATTAGACTTTTTTCTCTTTTGGCTTATGGTGTTAGCAAGGGTTTTCACTTATATTCTCTTTTTTCTCTTGATGATCAATTGTCTCCACAAAACATATTGAATTTGGTATTCTTAAAAGAGTTAATCAGAAACTCAGTTGCCAAAAAGAACAATAAAATGAACTACAATTTTGGAACTATTGTAATCATATAAAAAAAAATACCCCAGCTCTTATTAATAATAGAAGATTAATTTTTTTGATGGTATGACCGAACCCAAAAGGGTTGCCTATGTATATCCTTTCGGAATCAAGACGAACGTAGTTCAAATTTTCAAAGAGAAGATATTTCTTTTTGATTGATTGAATTTTCTTTAAATTTCTTTGCAACGAGGGGCCCTTCATCTTCCCAACCATAAAATGCCAACAGTCATTTGTCACTGTATCTTAAAATGCATTAGATGTAGTATCTTTTGACGGCGTATGCATTAACAATTATGCCTGTTATTTTTCCCTCCACATCAGTAAGGTGCAATGTTCCTTTGGACAACACTTCCTTAATATGATATGGACCTTGACAATTCGGAGAAAACTTTCCCTTGGCTTCTTTATGGTACAGAAGAATGCATTTTAAGACACGTTGGACTAATTCAAATGTCTTGGGTGCACCCTTTTGTTGTATACACGAGGCATACTTTGCTAATAAAGCTAGCCAAAACAAATGTCTGCCAATTTTTTTAATCTATTAATGTCAGCTGATCTAATCGAGTTTTGACCCAATAAATATCCTCAATTTTAGCTTCCAAAATAATTTGGGGAGACTGAATTTCAACTTTTGTTGGTGTTACTGCCTTGGTTTCATCCACCAGCGAGTAAGGGTTGAACCAATCAAAGTATGTTTTGTCGTACGATATCCCAAAAGTGTGAAAGGTAACTTTTCATGCCATTTTCTGGTGCCTTGAATTATCTTTATGAGGATCTTTTTGATGATTTTGTTGGCATCTTCTACAACTCCGTTGAATTTTGGTCGGTATGGAGTAGAATTGTGATGCACAAATTTGAATTGACATTCAGATTTGTAGTGTTGTATGCGATGATAGTTCTTGGGATACCAAAGTGGCAAATGAATTTAGAATGGAAAAAAGCCATGAACGACTTCATAGTGACTACTTTAAAAGTGACTGCCTCCACACATTTGTTGAATTAATCAATTGCGACCAAAATGAATCGATGTCCTTTTAAAGCCTTTGTCTCAATTTGTCTGATGACATCCACACCCCATGCAGCGAAGGCACAAGGAGTGGACAAAGAGTGCAACTCTCAAGGAGGTGAATGGATTAAATTACCTTGACACTGATGATCTTTGTTCACAAAGCAAAAGCAATCTCATTCCATCATAAGCCAATAATACCCTACTCGAAGTAACTTTTATATCAAGGACATATTCATACATGTGTTATCCACATATCTCTGCATGCACTTCATTCACAATTTTATCGTCTTCTTCAGCATCCACACATCTCAGTAAATTTAAATTTAAGGTTCGTTTATATTAAACTTTCTGCTAAAAAAGAAACCATTAGCCAGAAGCTTAATAGTTTTTCAGCTTCCATTAGCATGTTCTGGATATTTTTCTATCTGCAAGAAAGTGTTTGATGTCTAGGTACCATTGCGCACCATCTGGTTCTACATCAATTGTGTTAGAATAGTAGTGTTAGTCACGAACTTGAATTTCCGAAGGAGTGATGCAAGTGTTGCCAAGATATGGAATTATTGAGGCCAAAGTAGCAAAGGCACCAGTCAATTCATTATGAAACCTAGAGATATATCTAAAGTCGATAAACTTAAACATTTTTCAAAGGTATTCCACACATTGTTTATATAGAAGAAGCTCCCAACACAATCAATTCTTGTACTACCAAATCTATTTTCATATTTAGACTCATTATTCATGCTTCGTAGTCTATTGTGTTATTTGTTTAGAACAAACAAGGTTGAGTTGTTTCAAGGTAATGCTACCCTATGGGCGATATGAGAATCACCCCAATCCATGTGCCTTTTGTATTAACTGCTCCATCAAAATATAATTAACAGGCCTGACTTTTGTGACCACCTAATTTTTGACATATTTTATTGTATTTTTATTTGTATTTTTTTGTTTGTTAATGTTATTTTTTTATTGTCTTTCTATGTAAAAAAAAATGAATTGGCCCAAAGGGCTCAATTTTGATTGAATTGGGCTAATTTGAATCCAATTCTAATAGCTCAATTAATTTTAAATCAAGTCCAATAACTATGACTCAAATTTTAATCTCCACCATTCATAATTTTTTTGATCCAATGACTCATGTTTGAGCCTATCATAATACAAAAGACCTCAAAAAGCAGATTTTGCTACTATTTTTTTTTTTTTATAAATATTTCCTCTTTCCCTTTTATTTCCAACCACTACTGCCGATGGCCGCCTCTACCACCGCTGGTTGCCGCCGTCGGCCACCACCACAGTCACAGAAAAATTACTTTAAATTTTCACCACTTCTTTCTTCCATCCTCCTCTACACAAATCCATAAACCATTTATTCTTATTCCTATCCAAACTTCATAGATTTAAGAAAAATCAAATACTAGACATCACTCTCTTTTTAGATTTATGGAGTTCCGGTCATCTCCATTCTATACCCCTAATATAAATGTGTAGAGTTCTTCAATGACTATCTTTTGATATAAGTTTCATGTCAAAACTTCATCATATAATTTTACGAGGAGTTTTTTTGGCGACCTTCATTCACCTCAAAATCTATATCAATCTTCTTATCCCCTATCCAAATCCGCCACTCTCACAATATTTTCAATCTGTTTGTTTGAATTGTTTTAATTTTTTTTTATCTTTTATCTATTTTATAATGTTTAATCTTCAAAATATATTAGATGTTTGAATTTTGTGTTAGTGAGCTGATTTACTTTTTAATCCTGGGTCTTAATTATTAGATTTAAATGGATTCTACATAATATGCCTATTTTTAAAAAAAAATTGGTGTTCCTATAGACAATAAAATATGCGTCGAGAAAATAATAATCAAGAACGAAAAATTAGGCAACAATCATATTTATTAATTTAAAGTGTAAGTGTTACAATCTCTATGATTCCTCTGAATTCACCTTTTCAAATATAATTGACGGGCTCTTGAAATTGATCTTGAATTTATCTTGCTTGAGCTTGATTTTGATCTTTGATCTTGAACTTGAACTTTATCTTGATCTTGACTTCTAGTTGATTTTCAGGGCTTCGAGCTTGATCTTGAATTTGGTGGACTTGATCTTGATCATTCTTGAACTTGAGCTTGAACTTTATCTTGATCTTAAACTTGAACTTTATCTTGATCTTGACTTCTAGTTGATTTCAAGGGCTTCGAGCTTGATCTTGAGTCTGGTGGTCTTGCTCTTGATCATTCTTGAACTTGAACTTCAGCTTGATCTTGACTTCTAGTTGAATCCAAGGGTTTTGAGCTTGATCTTGAATCCGGCAGTTTTGATCTTGATCGCTCTTAAACTTGAACTTTATCTTGATCTTGACTTCTAGTTGAATCCAAGGGTTTCCAGCTTGATCTTGAATCTGACGGGCTTGATCTTGATCGTTCTTGAACTTGAAGTTTATCTTTATCTTCACTTCTAGTTGAATCCAAGGGCTTCGAGGTTGATCTTGAATCTGGCGGTCTTGATCTTGATCGTTCTTGAACTTGAACTTTATCTTGATCTTGAGTTCTAGTTGAATCCAAGGGCTTTGAGCTTGATCTTTAATCTGGCGGTCTTGTTCTTGATCGTTCTTGAAACTTGAACGCTTTTAATCTTGAACTCTTAAACTTGTAGAGAAATCTGCGACTTTTGATCCACGAGCTTTCTCTATCTTCTTGTTAGAAGTCTTGGTTCTCTTTTCTGAATTATGAGGAGCCCTATTTATAGTTTTAAAATAGAGGAGTTGTGATTGGAATGGGATTTCCTTCGGCCAATCAGATTTAAGTGACATGGCATATGGGCTTTATGGAGCGGTCTTTAATTTAATCTATATTTAATAGATTTAAATAATTAACTCAATTATATTAATCCATAATATTTATTTGGACTTATATAATCATAAATTAATATAATCCGAATCATTTGATAAATTTATATTTAATAAATTTTACATGACTACAAATGCCCCCTTCTTCATGTCTTGTCGAGAAATTTTATCTTTCAAAGACTAGGATTGAAGGATTTGAAGACTTGAACTTGATCTTGAAGGATCTGAAGACTTCAACTTCCAGACTTAAAGAATTTGAAGACTTCAACATGCAAACTTGAAGAATTTGAAAACTTCAACTTGCAAACTTGGAGAATTTGAAGAATTAAACTTGCATGCTTGAAGAATTTGAAGGCTTCAATTTGCAGGCTTGAAGTATTTGAAGGCTTCAACTTGAAGACTTGACAAATTTTAAGACTTTAACTTGCAGAGTTGGAAGATTTGAATACTTAAACTTCTATACTTGAAGAATTTGAAGACTTCAACTTACATACTTGGAGATTTTGAAGACTTCATCTTGGAACAACTTTTATTCATAGGGGTTTACCCCTATTGAGTCACCACCATTTGGTGCAAGTATGAAGTTTTATGAAAGATTACTCATAGTGCGCTTTAACTTTCATGTGACAGATCAAGTGGGAACATTTGGTTTTTTGACACCCATGCAACTGAACTTAGAATATGGTTCTGAGTGCCTACGTACCTCAATAAAGAGATCAAGTCACAATGTAGTTTAAGGAGAGTGTTTTTTTGTATTGTACACAGTTTATACTCTTGCGGGCCAAGAGTGACATGCAGTTTAGACTCGTACCTTAAGGAGCATTTTGACTTAAATTTAAAGAGCTTTATGATATATAGTTTAGGCGCGTCTTCAAGAAGTATTTTAACTTGAAGATTTAACTCAAATTTAAAGATGTTTATGATATATAGTTTAGGTTCGTGTCTCAACGAGCATTTTAACTTGAAGATTTAGCTCAAATTTAAAGAGCTTTATGATATACATTTTAGGCTCGTGTCTCAAAGAGCATTTCAACTTGAAGATCTAACTCAAATTTGAACAGCTTTGTGACATACAATTTTAACTCGTGTTTCAATGTGTATTTTAACTTGAAGATTTAACTCAAATTTGAAGAGTTTTGTGACATGCTGTTTAAGCTCGTGTTTCTAAGAGCATTTCAACTTGAAGATCTAACTCAAATTTGAAGATTTTTATGACATACAATTTAAGCTCCTGTTTCAAGGAGCATTTCAACTTGAAGATTTAACTCGAATGTAAAGAGCTTTCCAACCTAGAGATTTAGCTTGAATTTGAAGAGTCTTGTGATATACAGTTTAGGCTTGTGCATCTAGGAGCATTTCAGCTTGTAGTTTAGGCTGATGTGATAAGAAACATTGTAATTGTCACTCCTCGAGCCTACACCCTGGGCGGGACTGGCACTCGAGAACCATTGCTGGCCTCAATCGAACCCTTGGTCTGACTTACCTACTCGACAGAAGACTTGAACACAAGAAATAATCTCAAATAAGGAACTTGTGAAAGAAACTTAGAATGTCTTTAAAGAGACATTCGAACTAGTCAAGATGGCTACTCAAGTCTCATAACATACGTCAATAATAAAGTAGTAACAAATGAACTAACTGACTGACTATCAATGAAGCCTATAATAACTAAGATGGATGTCGGGACAAGACCCATGACATCCTAATGAACTAAATACTCAAAGTAATAAAGGGATCCTCCAGAAGAAAGGAGGCTCACCAATAACTCTGAATTCTTAACTAGATCAACGAAGCGCTGGATGCAGATCCTTGTTACCTATATCTGCATCATTAAAAGATGCAGGCAAAATGGCATCAGTACATCGAATGTATGAGTACGCGAAGGGAATACTAAACAAGACATAAGCTAGAAAGGAATTGAAAGAACAAACTTGGGCTTAACTTAACTGAAATGAACTTATTTCAATACTTTGTGTGTATGCAAAGATACAATGTAACTCTGAAATGTATAGAAAAATACAAAATACTATTATGGGAGTTTCTCTAACCGAGAACCATCACTTAAGAGTTATTGTGACGATACAACATTTTGCCTCACGCTTCCAGGGTCGTCCTATACCTTGCCGAGGATATAGAACCTAACTACTAAGTAGATCCACTAGTCTATACTAAAAAGCACTAATGAATCATTTAAAAAGTATGAACCTTTTCTACCCATGTTGGCTACAAGGTTTATGGGGGCTGGGAGTTGTCTGGACTCTCCCCCATATAGGTGCTCAATACTAATCCCAAAATATACTAGCTCTATATGTTTAAGAACATAACTATGTGGTTTTGAGATAATTGCTCAAAATATAGCTCAAAGGCTCTCTTGGAAATCAACGTTTCCTCTCTTACTTAATTGTGAAAGCATTTACTCTTTACTGAAAACTAGCTTAAATGCTTTTTGGAAATCAAGGTTTCCTTTTTTGTTTAAATGTGACAACATTTTACTCTTTGGGAATACCTAGCTCCGATATACTCTTTTCAAGAAATGAACTTAAATCCCTACTCTTTACTGAACTCAAAACTCAAGTCTTAAAACAAAGTTAAAACGTTTGTAAAAGACTTTTGGAAAATTCTATGAACTTCTCTTGACTTGACTCTTAACTTCTCTTGACTTTATTCTTAACTTCTCTTGACTTGACTCTTAACTTTTCTTGAATTGAATTATGGATTCATGGCTCATGATCTCATGTTATTGATGATTTCATGTTGTTTGGACGTAATTTAGAGTGTAGAAATCAACTAGGAAACATAGATACGTTTCAAGGGAACTAGTACGAAAAGATATGGGAGGAAGTAGAAGACCTACCGTCCCTCGCGCTCTGAGTGTCGCGGGGCGCCAGACCCAAAACTTCAAAACAAAAGTTGGGGCGCACTGGCTGGCGCAGCACCCTTGGGGAAAAATTTCAGAACCCAAAGTAGGGCGCGCTGGCTGGTGTGGCGCCCCAGACCTCTGCCTAGAAAACTCTAATTTTTCTTTGTCATTTTGCAATTCTAAAACCTCTAGTTTCGATTAGTTCTTTCCCCAAACACTTAGATTTGACTATGTAACACCTCCTAAAAAATTTCAAACGGCGACTCAAACCATCCTTCGTAGTGAGTGAGTTTTTACCTAGGAATTTAAAAAATTTCTAAGTGTTAAGGTCACTAGATGTAGCACCTTGAGTTCCAAGAAGAACTAGAGAGAATTCATTGAAGTCATTCCTAAGCTCCTTTGTGTTTTGAGTCAACTTTAAATGACCATAACTCTCAATACAAGATGCATTTAGGTGGGCAACAAGGTATCCAATGAATGATATTTGAATTATCTTACCAACGCCACCAAGATTTCTAAGTTTCAAGTTCGGTTGTGTGAGATATACCTTTTTTAAGTCAGGATGTTCAAATAAGGAGAGTTACCCAAAAATAGTAATGGGTATTTTTTTCTTTTCCTTACCCAATAAGATTTAATTCATTTTTGGTAAGGTTTTAAGGGTATAATCCTATTGGGTTCAGTTTTATAATCCTAATATACGCCTAGGGTTTTAGTTGAGGGTTCAAGAAGAGAAAAGAAGAGAAAAGAAGAGAAAAGAGGAGAGGATCAAGCGTTCGTCGAGATTCTTTCGTGTTGTTGCAGATTTTCGCCATGGGTTTAATCCCTAAGAGGTATGTAAGATTCCATAGTGTTGGATTTGTTCACCCACACACCAATCATGTTATTTTCAGCGCAATTTCATTATTAAAGTTGAAAGATGTTCTTGAAATTCATTCTAAATCTTGTTGTGTTTGGGATTTGATGATTTCTTGAGATGAAATTTAGTGATTTGGCTGTTCTTTTGATTAAATTAAAGTGTAATTATGTTAAGTGATTGAATCCAAGTTATTGAGGAAGAAACCTTTTGATTATAGGCGAGTAAGGGTAAGAAAACGAGCAAAGAAAGTCGCCGAAGTTTTCTGGGTTGGGGCCTGGAGCCCCACGCCATCCAGAGCTCCCCAACCACTTCTCTGAATTTAGGCCAGACACCGCGTGCCACTCAGAGTGCCTGGGTCACCTGCACCCACCTGTTCTTCATCGTTTCGTCTGTTTGAGTTCTTTCAAAGGGTACCTTTACTCCCCTTTGATTCTAAACACTCTAAGCTACTTCAAAACATCTAGAAATCATTCATAGCATGAATCATAACCTTGAAATCATAATTTAAAATCAATTTAGAGTTAAGAGTTAAGTTTTGAGAATTATTTCGAACATTCTAAGAAAGTCCATTTGAGTCCTTTTGGAGGAGCCTTCTATAACTTCTAGTAATTTGTTTCAAGACTCGAGCAAGTGAGTATGAGGATGAAGAGAATGTATTCATGAATCTACCTTGTCATCATGAGAGCGTCCATATCATGATCCAAGACTCTTGAATTCATAATTCACATTCAAGAGAGAGTAAAGAGTAGAGTTCAAGGAAACTTTTGAGTTCAATTGTGAATCCTTTGAGATCCATCATCAATTTGAGTTAATTCCTGTGTAAGTAAGTAAGAAAATGAGAAGATTCGTATACATGAGTTCCATATTGTTATGGAACCCCCGAGTCGAGTCGTTCATGCCCATTTATTTAACATGAACTCCATAAGTTGAGTATCATTGGGAGGAGTAGTATCTCCAAGTTCTAAGTCTTGAGTAATGAGTTCCTAATCCCCTTTGAAATTATATTTCTAATCATGGGAATATTACATGTTACCCAAGAAGTCCTTGAGTTGAATTGTTCATGCCCATAACTCTTCAAGAACCCTATAAGACGAACAATCTAGAGATGAGAAGTATCTTCGAGTCCTTGAGTTGAGTAGTTCATGCTCATAATTCCGCATGAACCCTCTGAGTTGAGCATTCTTGAAATGAGTAGTATCATTGAGGTTCTTGAGTTCCATGTATTGAGTTTTATCTATGTTTATTGAAAACCTTGCATTGAGTCGCTTACGACCATTATTCGGCATGAACCATATTTTAAGAAGTCTTTTACAAACGTTTTAACTTTGTTTTAAGACTTAAGATTTGAGTTGAGTAAAGAGTAAGAGTAAAGTTCATTTCTTCAAAGATTATACGGGAACTAAGTATTCCCAAGAGTTAGAATGATTTCACATTTGAAAAAGAAAGGAAACACTGATTTCCAAGAGAGCGTTTAAGCTAAGTTTTGAATAATTATCTCAAACCAAAGAGAGAGTTTTGTTTTTAAAAACATATGAGCTGAGTATATTTTTTGAGTAGTATGGAGTACCTATATGGGGACGCGAGTTCATAATAACTTATGTGTCCTTAAACCATATAGCCATCATGGGTAGAAAAGGATCATACTATTTATATGATTCCTTAGTGATTTTTAGCATAGACTAGTGGATCCACTTAGTTAAGGCATTCTATATGACGGCAAAGTATAGGACAGTTCTGGCAGCGTGGGCAAGATGATGTGTCATCACTTAAGCTCATAGTGGTGGTTGTCGGTTAGAGAATCTCCCACAAAGTTATATTGTATTTTTATATACACATTGAGTATTATTGTATTTTTCAATACATTGAGTTGCTATCTATAGTTTTACAACTTTCCATATATATTGCATCTTTTACTATTGCTTTATCCTTGAGTATCATGAGTTGAGTCTTTCGGGTTGAGTATCTTGAGTTGAGTATCCTGAGTTGAGAACCTTATTACTGAGTTGATTATCTTATCCTTGAGTACTTCTGAGTTGAGTAGTTTGAGTATCCTTAAGTATTCCTTGAGGTTGAGTAAGTTTGAGAAGAGGTAAGTATGTTTCCCTTTTATCAAGTTTAAAGCTTATGTTATACTTTAGAATTCCCCTTACATGCTCGTACATTCCTTGTATTAAGCCATTTGGACAACATCCTTTCATGATGCAGATTCGGGTTTTCAGGATCATCAACAAGAACTTTGTTGATACCACATGGAGTTTGAGTTAGTTATGGTGAGCCTCGTTGATTCCGGAGGATTTCATTTACTTTTAAGTTATATAAGTTGTTAGGATGTCGTGGGTCTTGTCCTGACTTCCATCTTTGTTAGTTAGAGGCTTCATAGATAGACAGTAGAGTTTCAAAAGTCTTTTCATTTATTTTGTTAAATGTTTTAAAGATTTAAGTTGCCTATTTTATGGTGAGTTGAATATATTATTTTTATTCAGAGTTTTTCATTTGAGTTAAAGCTTTTTATTTAACTTTCATAAATTTTATTCAGTTTTAAAGTTTTATATGCTTGAGTTAGTCTTCCGCTTGTAGTCAGCCAGGATGAGGGTTCGCTTGGGGAGCAACAATGGTTCTTGAGTGTCAGCCATGTCTAGGGTGTAGGCTCGGGCCGTGACGGACTACATAACCAAAATATGGAAGAATCTACTCAAAACGACGCCTAATTTCATGAATTTGATTCAACAACTCCTCAACAATTTCAACGAATCAAGAACTCAATAGAACTTCAACAAAGCCCATCAAAAACTCAATTTCTAAACCTTCAAGGATCTAAATTCGCTGAAATAAATCATGATGGGCGCATGGGTGAACTAACCCAACCCTATGTGATCTCATATACCTCGTAGGGATCACCCCTAGACGAAATCCACAAGAAAAATTCTCAAGAATGATAAACCTTGGCTCTTTCTCCTATTTTCTCCTGTTGCATTCTTTCTATAAAAACCCTAGAATGAAATCTTTGAGTGCGTAAACTGACCAAATTCAGTTTAGACCCCTAAGTAATTACCAAAAATGAATTAATTTAATTGGTTAAGGAAAATACCATAATACCCTTCTAAAATCCGATTTTAACTTTCCTTATTTAGACAACTCAACTTCAAATGAACATATCTCACTCATTCAAACTCGAAACTGAACAAACTTAGCGGCATTAGAAAGATAATTCAAAGATATTTCCTAAGGAATCTTGTAGAACACCTAACTCATCTTGAGGTAGGAGTTATGGTTTTTTTAAAGTTGACCAAAAACTCATTCTTAACTTAACTTTGTCAAATTTCCAGATTTTCATCATTTCCAAAAATCACTTTCTAGTTGTGGGGTGTTACAATATCTCCCTCTTGGGAACATTCATCCTCGAATGAGATCAATCTTAGTAGGCTAACTTATAAATAAATACCAAGAAAGGATTAGTACCTTAATTTAGAACTTCTCCGGATTCGAAGAGATGTGGATATCTCTTATTCTTATCCTCCTCAGCTTCCTAAGTGGCTTCCTCAACAAATTGATTCCTCCACAGAACCTTGAATGTTCTACCTCTTTTATTCTCAACTTGCGAACTTGGTGATCTAGAATCTGAATAGGAATCTCCTCATAAGATAAGCTATCCCTGATTCCAGTGTCTTCAGTTGGTATGATCAATGAAGGATCACCCATACACTTTTTCAATATGGAGATGTGGAACACCAGATGAATAGCTGCTAACTCTTGTGGTAGCTCCAACTCATAAGCTATATTACCAATCCTTTTGGATATCCGGTAAGGACCAATATACCAGGGACTAAGGTTCTCCTTCTTTTCAAATCTCATAACACCCTTCATGGGTGAAACTTTCAGGTAACCCAATAATCTACTTTGAACTCTAAGTCTCTTCACCTAAAATCAGTGTAGGATTTCTGAAGATTCTACGCTATTTATAACCTTTCCTAAATAACTCTCACCTTTTCCATAGCTTGATGAACTAAGTCTTGTCCTACAACCCAGCTTCACCAACTTCAAAACATCCAATAGGAGATCTACATCTTCTCCCATAAAGAGCTTCATAAGGAGACATTTGGATGCTAGAGTGGTAACTATTGTTATAAGAAAATTGAATGAGAGGTAGTGATCATCCAAATTACCCTTGAAATCGATCACACAGGCCTTCAACATATCTTCTAAAGTCTGAATAGTGCGATCTACTTGACCATCTATCTGAGGATGAAAGGCAGTACTTAAGTGCACCTTTGAACCCATGACTTTCTAGAATGACTTCCAAAACTGTGCAGTAAATTGCGCACCTCTGTCTGAAATAATGGAGACCGGAACTCCATGAAGGCTGACTACCTCTTGGATATACAACTTGGCAAAATCCTCTGTTGAATGGGTAGTCTTTACCGGCAAAAAGTGGGATGATTTTGTCATTCTATCAACAATCACCCAAATAGAATCATGTTGCCTCCGAGACCGTGGCAACCCAGTAAAAAAATCCATATTGATCATCTCCCACTTCCATTCCGAAAGTTCTATATTCTAAGCCATACCACCTGGCCTTTGGTGCTCTACTGTAACTTGTTGGCAATTCGGACACTTAGCAACAAACTCTGCAATGCCCATCTTCATACTACTCCACCAATAAACTTTTCTTAAATCGCCACACATCTTCGTGGAACTCGGAGGGATAGAATATCTGGAGCCATAAGCCTCCTACATGATCCTCTCTTGCAGTTCATGTCACGACCTGAGCCTGCACCTCGGAAGTGACATGGCGTACAAAATTCTGAAAAGTCTCATAGAAGCCTCATAGCATTCGATATAAGGAAAATGGTACGGAATTAAAATTCATTTAAATCCATACAATCAAAACTTCATTTAAAAGTACTTGAAAATAGCGGAAGTCAATCTCACATGGCCATCTAAATGACATCTTTAAAACTAAAGTAGGGACACAACCCTTTACAATCGAAAACCTTAACAAAAGTCTAACAATTGTCTATTACATGAAAGTAAAGAAACATCTAAGGACATACCACTTTACCTTGGAAGAATCGCAACTCCAAGCTTCAACTGGAGAGTATCAAATTGAGTACCAATCCCTACACTTCATAAAGGTAAAGAATATGGGTTAGCACAATTAAGTACTAAGTATGATAGCCATGCAAACACCATGCTTAAAATAAACATTTTATTTGAAAGTCATGACATATGCCATTTTGAGAAAACTTGATGAACATAAGCATAAGAGGCATAATATAAGACATAATCAACATACAAGTCAATTCATCACATTGTAGACATAATCAACATATAAACCATTACCTTCACATTAAGCCTTCACCTCAAGTAACCCTCATGTTATACCTTGTGTAATGTATGGATAGCGTCCCATACCACCATCCACACTAAAGTACCACATTAAGATCACCAAAAGCGAAGTTACCATTCAACCTTTCCATCTTTACACAATACTCATACATAAGAGACATACACCTTTCATATGTGATATCATTACATAAGGACCATCATTTAGGGCAATTCTAATTCATACTTGTGCAATGTGCAAGTAGCATCCCATACTACTACTCACACTAAGTATTTCTTCGGAGTTAACACAGACAAGGCACATTCATATACAATAAGACATGACAAGGAAGTAATTCATAATACAATCCAAGTATAGCATGCATCTTTACATTAAATACATAAGTCAACCTTCCACATTAGCTTCATTAAGAACACCTTCATTCATTAGACATTAAACCAACATTATCCATTAGCATCATCATAAGAGCACATTCATTCATTTAACATTATAAAGGAACACACCATGACTACTCTCAACGTCTACTTGTGCAATGCATAGATGGCATCCCATACTACCATCCCAGACTAAGTAGTACATTTTTGAGAAGCCATAGTTCATTAACATTCTTCGTGGGGGTAAGCCTTAACCGACATATACCATGTGAACTTGACATGGAATCCTGGTGTTACCCTCACTGGATAAAGGGATTCCTACTTGCCTAAGGTAGGACCATTGTTTTATAGCTTAGGTGGATCAACTAGCTAGACCTATGGGGGCACATAGTTATGGGATAGGTAGATGTCTACTAGATACCCCGCTTCAACTCACGTGAGGGCATCCATCTCAAGAGATTGCTACTAGAAACCCTGCCCCAATTTACGTGAGAGCTTCCATCTCATATCATTATCCACTCGGTGCTTAGCATTATTCCCCACGGAGTACTTAACATTCATTACATTCATTCATTATTATGGGATAAAAGATTGTTACTAGATACCCCGCCTCTACTCACGTGAGGGCATCCAGCTCAAACCCAACATTCATTCATTAGATAGAACATAGATTCAAGGATGAGAAATAGCCTTTCAACTAAGAATCCCATATTGTGAGAAAGTCCTTTCACAACATGTCTTTATCATTTATTAGAGTACAATTGAGAAAAGCCTTTCAATCAACCCATCATCATTAACATAATCATAGAAACATCATTTATTAGTCATTCATTAGTGTGTGTATGTGAGAATAACCTTTCACATAGAACCTCATTATTCATAAGTGTTAATTGAGAATAAGACTTCATTCATAACACTATTACATTCTAAACATGACCATAATACATTCATAGAGATCACACACATATAATTCTCATCATAATCATACATTAATTATTCATACTTTTGCAATCAAGGCCATGATCACAATATACATAGTAATTAAACACCTTGACCTTTCAAGTGGATCAATAGCTCAAGTACACGTTCTACCTTAACATGAAATTTGATCATAACTTGCCCTTTCAAGCCAAGGATCACAAGTTACCAACAAACCCTAGAATACTGCAATTAGGCATAAATAGTGACATTATCCAATCAACTAGATCAATATATGCTTTAAACAATTCAATATAATTCATGATCAATCAAACCCAATTCAAAATTCACAACTTAAGAATTTGGGGGAAAACTTTGGTTCTAGGAAGAAATCATCTTAATTCATCTTTAAATCCACAATTCATTAATAATTCAATGGAATAAAGCCTTTGAAAATCGTTTAGAATTGAACCCATGCCAAGATTGAAAACTAGGGTTTTAGGGTAAACATTGAGATTTGAAATCACATTTGAAATTGGCTCCTTAAAAGAAACTAAGGCTGAACACTACCATACCTTTTAGACAAGAACTCCACGAAAATCTCTTGAAACCTTGAAGGTTTGACCTTGGAAGCTTGAAGTCTTCACCTCCAATGAAGGTTTATAGAGAGAGAACTTTTGAGAAGAGAGGTGGGTTTGAAATCATGAATTGGACAAATAGAGTTTAATACTTTTAATACACTGAAAATACCTTAAATAACCAATTAAAACCGTCCCCAATCTAAACTATACTTAATAGAAATTTACCAAAACACCCCCACATTGGCCGAGAATTGTAGTTTTTACAGTGGTCAACTAGGATCCCCACCCACGGACCGTGGGTGGTTCCATGTACCATCCTGTCCTAGTGTCGTTTGTGGTTGTGGCTTGGTTTTGGGGGCCATGAACTAAGGAGGCTATCCATGGAGCGTGGTCCCCTACCGTAGGTCACCAAGTTTTAGGTAACTTTTCTCTTTTGAGGCAGCCTTGGGGTTAGGCTAAGGGTCCTCCTCAAGGACCCCTAGGGTGGTCCTTAGGGAGTCGTACCTTGACGTTTAACCCCTAAACCACTCAACCATAGCTCGGGACAACATTTTACACCCTCTAACCCCACAACAACTCAAATACACACTAGTTAGGCTCTAGTTTCAGTTATTCATTTTACGGGTCGTTATATTATCCCCCACTTAGAAACATTCATCCTCGAATGACACTTTAAACACATTAAGGGGTTAACAACTCAAGACTAGCAGCCCATCATAAACAAAACTAGGAGAAAACATCAACTCCACATCAATAAGCTCAATGCAACACAAGAAAGTAGGAACTACATCTACAAACTCATTATGCAATATAACTTCAACATTTCTCATTACATTGGAGGAATTACCTGCTCCAACTCATATCATGCTCATCACAACATCATTAAGAACATTATGCAATTTCTTTATAAAAGCACATGTAGGCATGTTCAACAATTCACCTCATGAAACATATTGGCAACTCATACTAAATTCATATCAACATGAGGAACATAAATCATGAAAACTCATTTTCTCATATAAACAAGAATTCAACTAGAACATGCATAACATAAGGAGACCATGAAAACTCATAATCACACATGACTCCAAAACATGAAACAAGCTACAAGGAACTTTTGGTCTCAAGCTTGAATAGGAATAGAAGGAAAGAAATACGGATATCGGAACTCTCAACAACCTTTCTATTCAACATACTATCCCCCACTTAGGAATAAACCCAACTAAGGCTAACATGAAAACAACATAGGAACCTCAATGAACCATTCATAACTATAAGGAACTATCATCATACCGGTGCTTTCAAACTAGGAAGGTCCTTATTAAGCACTCTTGCTCACAAACAACCTTACCAACACCACTCAAGGTTTTATATAAGTCTACCACACCGGGTTTAAACTCCTCAAACTCACTACACCTCTTAATGTGAGAATATCAGGAAAACCTAGCTCATGAACATCAACAACACTCAAAAGGCCTTACCATATAGGCACATTATTCCCGCACTTGGGAGTAAGCCTATACAAAATCTTTATGACATCACTTATTTCAACATACCTCAAAACTCATTATAACTAAGTTGGGTTCTACCATCAACTAAACATAACCATAAAGAACTCATTCATACTAAAGACAACATCACGATCTATCACCTCAAGTCTAACAAGTCACATAACCATAATTGACATTAACACTCACATTGTTCTCCCTCAATCTTTGTAGCATTAGCCCTTCGAGTAGTCACATCTTCAAGACCATTGGATAAGGACTAAAAGAGATAACTTTTGATGTCAAACTCTATGGCACGACTTCAAAAATAATGAAAGAAGTGTAACTTCCTAACGTCATATAGCCTCTCACTCATAGATGTGTTGCGACTCACACTAATGAACAAGACTCTACTCCTATAAACCATTTCCAAAATCTTGTACTATGATACCATTTTTGTCCCGACTCGAGCTTACACCCCGGAAGCGATACGGCGTACAAGGCTCCGAAAAGTCTCATAGAAGCCTCATAGCATTCATAACATTCGATATAAGGAAAATGGTACAAAATTAATACTCATTTAAATCCATACATTCAAAACATCATTTAAAAAATACTTGAAAATAGCGGAAGTCTACTGTCTCACATGGCCGTCTAAATGACATCTTGAAAATTAAAGTAGGGACAAGACCCTTTACAATCGAAAACCTTAACAAAAGTCTAACAATTGTCTATTACATGAAGGTAAAGAAACATCTAAACACTTTTCCTCGATCTATGAGGACATACCACTTTGCCTTGGAAGAATCTCAAATCCAAGATTCAACTAGAGAGTATCAAATTAAGTATCAATCCCTATACTTCATAAAAGTAAAGAATATGGGTTAGCACAATTAAGTACTAAGTATGATAGCCATGAAAAAACCATGCTTAAAACAGACATTGTATTTGAAAGTCATGATATATGCCATTTTGAGAAAACTTCATGAACAGAAGCATAAGAGGTATAATATAAGACATAATCAACATACAAGTCATTTCATCACATTGTAGACATAATCAACATATAAACCATTACCTTCATATTAAGCCTTCACCTCAAGTAACACTCATGATATACCTTATGCAATGTATGGATAGCGTCCCATAACACCAACCACACTAAAGTCCCACATTAGGATCACCAAAAGCGAACTTACCATTCAACCTTTCTATCTTTACACAATACTCATACATAAGAGATATACACCTTTCACGAGTCATATCAGCACATGAGGACCATCATTTTGGGCAACTCTAAGTCATACTTCTGCAATGTGCAAGTAGCATCCCATACTACTACTCACACTAAGTACTCCTTTGAAGTTACCATAGACAAGGAACATTCATATACAATAAGTCATGATAAGGAAGTAACTCATAATACAATCCAAGTATATCATGCATCTTAACATTAAATACATAAGTCAACCTTCCCCATTAGCTTCATTAAGAACACCTTCATTTATTAGACATTAAACCAACACTCTCCATTAGCATCATCATAATAGCACATTCATTCATTTAACATTATAAAGGAACACACCATGACTACTTACAAAGTCTACTTGTGCAATGCATAGATGGAATACCATACTACCACCCATACTAAGTAGTACATTCTTGAGAAGCCATAGTTCATTAACATTCTTTGTGGGGGTAAATATTAACCAACATAGACCATGTGATCTTGACATGGTATCCCGGTATCATGCTCACCGGATAAAAGGATTCCTACTTGCCTAAGGTAAGACCTTTGTTTTATAGCTTAGGTGGTTCCACTAGCTACACCTACGTGGGCACATAGTTATGAGATAGTGAGATTGCTACTAGATACCCCGCCTCAACTCACATGAGGGCATCCATCTCAAGAGATTGCTACTAGAAACCCCGGCTCAACTCACGTGAGAGCTTTCATCTCATATCACTATCCACTTGGTGCTTAGAATTATTCGTCGCGGAGTACTTAACATTCATTACTTTAATTCATTATTATGGGATAAGAGATTGTTGCTAGAAACCCCACCTCAACTCACGTGAGGGCATCCATCTCAAACCCAACATTAATTCATTGGATAGCTCATAGATTCATAGATGAGAAATAGCCTTTCAACTAAGAATCCCATATTGTGAGAAAGTCCTTTCACAACATATCTTTACCATTCATTAGAGTACAATTGAGAAAAGCCTTTCAATGAACCCATCATCATTAACATAATCATAGAAACTTCATTCATTAGTCATTCATGCGTGTGTGTATGTGAGAACAACCTTTCACATAGAACCTCATCATTCATAAGTGTTAATTGAGAATAAGACTTTATTCATAACACTATTCCATTCTAAACATGACCATAATACATTTGTAGAGATCACACACATATAATTCTCATAATAATCATAAATTAATCATTCATACTTTTTCTTTCAAGGCCATGATCACAAGTCACCAACAAACCCTAGAATACTGCAATTAGGCATAAATAGTGACATCAACCAATCAACTAGATCAATATAAGCTTTAAACAATTAAATATACTTCATGATCAATCAAACCCAATTCACAATTCACAACTTAAGAATTTCTGGGAAAACATTAGATGTAGGAAAAAATCATCTCAATTCATCTTTAAATCAACAATTCATTCATAATTCAATGCAATAAAGCCTTTGAAAATCGATTAGAATTGAAAGCATGCCAAGATTGAAAACTAGGGTTTTAGGGTAAACTTTGAGATTTGAAATCACATTTGTAATTTGCTCCTTGTAAGAATCTAAGTGAAGGATGAAGACTACCATATCTTTTAGAAAAGAAGTCCACGAAAATCCCTTGAAAAACTTGAAGATTTGACCTTGGAAGCTTAAAGTCTTCACCTCCAATGGAGGTTTCTAGAGAGAGAACTTTTGAGAAGAGAGTTGGGTTTGTATTTGGGTTTTGAAATCATGAATTGGAAAAATAAAGTTTAATACTTTTAATACTATTAAAATACCTTAAATAACCAATTAAAACCATCCCCCAACTAAACTATACTTAATAGCAATTTACCAAAACACCCCCACATTGGCCGAGAATTACAACTTTTACAGTGGCCAACTACGAACCCTCACCCACGGACCATGGGTGGGTCCTCGGACCGTCCTGTCCTGGAGTGGTTTGTGGTTGTGGCTTTGTTTTGCGGGCCATGACCTACGGAGGTCATCCACGGGGAGTGGATGGACCTACAGGGCGTGGTCCCCATCCGTAGGTCAGTAAGTTTTAGGCAACTTTTCTCTATTAGGGATGCCTTGAGGTTAGGATAAGGGTCCTCCTCAAGAACCCCTATGGTTGTCCTTGGGGAGTCATATCTTGACGTTTAACCCCTAAACCCCTCAACCATAGCTCTGGACAACATTTTACACCCTCAAACCCCACAACAACTTAAAGACACACTAGTTTGGCTCTAGTTTCACTTATTCATTTTACGAGTCGTTACAGTTCATCCACCCTTGGTACACACAACCTTCCTTGATACCTCAATACGCTATCTCCCCCTTTTTTGAAAGTAATTACTTTTTTCTTATGAACATTTTCCTCCAATTCAAGCAAAATATGATCTTGGTCTTACTTTTCTTTCACTCCTGACACTAATGATGATTCAACCCCATTCATTACCACTACTCCTCCTTCTCTGGAATCCATTAGTCAAACTTGTAATCATGCAAGTCTATGCATATCTTTTGCTAACTCTTTCTTATCTTCCTCAAAATGGGTTGTACTACCCATAGATAATCTACTCAAGGAATCATCAACAATATTAGCCTTACCTGGGTGATAAAAAATACTCATGTCATAATCTTTGAGTAACTTTAACAACCTTCTTTGTCTGAGATTTAGCTCTTTTTGACTAAGCACATACTGAAGACTCTTGTGATCAGTGAATACATCAACATGAACACTATACATATAATGACGCCTTATTTTCAAAGCAAATACTACGGCAGCCAACTCTAAGTCAAGCGTTGGGTAGTTCCTCTCATGAACCTTCAAATGCCTGGAGGCATAAGCTATAACTTTGTCATTCTACATTAACACACAACTCAAACCAACTATGGACGCATCACAATATACAACAAAGCCTTGCATACCTTCTGGTAAGGTCAATATTGGGGCAGTAGGCAACCTCTTTTTCAATTCCTGAAAGCTTTTCTCACAAGCTTCAGGCCATTGAAACTTCCCTGTTTTCTGAGTCAACTTTGTAAAAGGGGACAAAATAGATGAGAACCCCTCTATGAACTTTCTGTAATATCCAACCAACCCCAAGAAGCTCCAAATATTAATTTGAGATGTGGTCTAGGCCAATTCTGCATTACCTCATTCTTCTGGGTGTCAACTCTAATTCCATCACCGGAAAAAATGTGGCATAAGAATGCCCCATACTCAAGCAAAAACTCACACTTAGAGAACTTGGGATACAACTCTCTATCCCTTAAAGTTTAGAGAACTATTATAAGATGACTTGTATGATCTTCCTTATTCCTCGAATAGATTAGTATGTCATCAATGAATAGGATAACAAACATATCTAAATAAGGGTTGAATAGGATAACAAACATATCTAAATAAGACCATAAACTCATAATGACTATAACGGGTCCTGCTAGTTGTCTTTGGAATATCACATTCGCTTACTCTTAACTGATGGTAGCCTAATCTGAGATCTATCTTGGAAAAACACATACCACCCTGAAATAGATCGTAAAGATCATCAATCCTTGGAAGAGGATACTTATTTTTGATGGTAACCTTTTTCAACTGACGGTAATCTATACACATCCTAAAGGAACTATAATTCTTCCTCACAAACAAGACATAAGCGCCCCAAGGTGAGACACTTGGTCTAATAAAACCTTTCTCTAGGAGATCTTTCAACTGCTCTTTTAACTTTTTCAACTCTGCTAGTGCCATCCTATATGGTGGAATAGATATAGGAAGAGTATCAGGGATAATGTTATACTGAAGTCTATTTCACTCTCAGGAGGGACTCCGGGAAGATCATCTAGAAAGACTTCTCGAAACACTTTTACTACTGGAACTCACTGAATAGGAAGTTTCTCAACACTAGAGTCATTAACTCAGACTAAGTCATACTCATACCCCTTGGAAACTAACTTTATGGCCTTAAGGTATGAAATAAAACGACCCTTAGGCACTGCTGAACTGTTTTTCCACTCTAAGACTGGCTCATTTGGAAATTGGAACTTGACTACTTAAGGTGTACAATCTATTGATGAATAACATGCATGAAGCCAGTCCATACATAGAATGATATCAAAATCTACCACATCTAACTCAACTTAATCAGCCATGGTACTCTTGTAATTGATGGAAATTGTATAATCACGATAGACTCTCTCTGCTAGAATAGACTCACCAACAAGTGTAGAAACACTGAAAGGCTCACTAAGTTGCTCACGAAGAACATTGAAATTCATAGAAACATATGGAGTTACAAAAGATAAACTCGCTCCTGGATCTAGCAAAGCATAAAACATTAAAGTTAAAGAGTTGGATCATACCGGTGACAACATCTGGAGAATCCTTCTACTCTTGCCGACTAGTGATAGCATAAAGACGATTTCCTCCTCTGCCTACCCCTAAATTAGCTCCTCTAGATATAGATTTATCTGGTGGAGCAACTGCACAAGACTAGGCTCTATTGCCCCATACCATTACCCTCCTTGTTCTGTGGACACTCTCTCATACAGTGACCGTTTTGGCCACACTTGAAGCAACCAGTGGAGCCATCACGATACATCCCTGAGTGGTTCCTACCACACTTAGCACATGCAGGAGGCTTACTACACCCTTGTGCAATACTACCCTGAGAATAGGTAGGTTTAGCTTTGAAGTTCTGACTATTTTACTCACATTTGTTCTTTGGTGCAGGTGCACTAGCAGATGATGGAGCAGATCCCTTTTATTTCTGTTGGAAGGAAAACCGATTCGTATTACTCTTTTGCAGCCCGGACTCATTCCCTTCTGTCTTAGCCCTCATATTCTTAAACTCTTCTTTATCCCTTAATTTGTCCTCCTCAACTTATTGCACATGGATCATTAGCGTTGCTATGTCCATATCACCTATCGGCATAGTTGCTTTACCTTCCTGGTTTGATAGGCGAGACAACTCCACAACGAACAAACTCATCCAGCTCCTCATGCCAGCAACTATCTCCGAAGCATAGCGAGAAAGTTGTGTGAACTTCAAACTGTACTCATGAACGCTCAAAGAATCCTGGTTAAGAGTGAGGAACTCTCGTACCTTAGGCTGTCTCAGTTCTCTGGGGAAGAAACGCCTTAAGAAGATCTCCTCAAAATAAGCCCAACTCACAGGTGGTGCTCCTTCAGCTTGGTTCTTCTTCCATTTGTCAAACCATATCCTAGCGACACCATTCATCTAGTATGCAGCTAGTTCCACCTTCTCAGTATTAGCTACATGCATGATCTAGAAAACCTTTTGAAGCTCTTCAACAAAACTGATTGGATCTTCAGTAACACTTGAACTAGTGAAGCTCGGTGGATTCATCATCAAGAACTCACGGATCCTTGAAGTATCAACCACTTCCTGTTGATTCTCTCTCTGTTGCCCAACTTAGTTGGTCAAAACATGGCTCAACATCTGAATGGCCTCACATAACTCAACATTTGTGTCCTCTATTTGGAGTTGCACTTCTGGTGCATTAGGTACCTGTTGTTCCTGTGGTTCAACATTCCTTTTAGCTAGACGACCTCTGACAGCTCTTCGTAGAGGCATGATCTGAAAGACACGCGCAAGCATGAAATAGAAAGAGACTTATAGAGATAAATTGTATCGCATGAAATGAGTATGAAAGAAGTGGGATAGTTCCTAAGTGTCGCAACCTCCTAATTATAGATGTGGCGCGCTACACACCGATAACTAGGACTCTATAGACACAACTACATAGACTCACTAGGACTTTTGAACCTCGCTCTGATACCAACTTTTTCACGCCCAGAGCCTACACCCTGGGTGGGATTGGCACTATAGAACCATTGCTAGCCCCAAGCGAACCATTGGCCTGACTTACTTACTCAGCGGAAGACTAAAACACAAGAAATAGTCTCAAATAAGAAACTTATGAAATAAACATAGAATGTCTTTAATTAAGGAAACATTCAAACTACCTAAAATGGCTACTCAAGTCTCATAACATAAGCCAATAATAAAGTAGTGAAAAATGAACTAACTGACTGACTATCTATGATGCCTCTAATGAGTGAGATGGATGTCAGGACAAGACCCACGACATCCTAATTAACTAAATACGGAAAGAAATAAAAGGGATCCTTCAGAAGCAAGAAGGCTCACCAATAACTCTGAATTCTCAACTGGATCAACGAAGCATTGGATGCTGATCCTGGTTACCTATATCTACATCATTCAAGGATGCATGCCAAATGGCATCCATACATTGAATGTACGAGTATGCGAGGGGAATACTAAACAAGACATACGTTTGAAAGGAACTGAAAGAACAAACCTGGTCTTAACTCAACTAAACTGAAAGTAACTGAACTCATTTCAATATAAAGCAACAATATAAATGCAATATAAAGAAAAGCTTTTAAAACATAGATATCAACTCTGTGTATTTAGAAATACAATAATACTCTGTGTGTGCCAAGATACAATTTAACTTTGAAATGTATATAAAAATACAAAATATTGCTATGGGAGTTTCTCTAACCGACAACCATCACTTAAGATCTATTGTGATGATATAGCATTTTGCCTCACGCTGTCAGGGCCGTCCTATACCTTGTCGAGGGTATAGAACCTGACTACTAAGTGGATCCACTAGTCTATGCTAAAAAATACTAAGGAATCATCTAAAAAGTATGACCCTTTTCTACCCATGGTGGCTACATGGTTTATGGGGGCTGGGAGGTGTCTGAACTCTCCTCCATCGGTGCTCAATACTACTCCCAAAATATACTATCTCTATAAGTTTAAAAACATAACTCTGTGGTTTGAGATAATTGCTCAAAACTTAGCTCAAAGGCTCTATTGGAAATCAAAGTTTCCTTTTTTGCTTAATTGTGAAAGCATTTACTCTTTACTGAAAACTAGCTCAAAGGCTCTTTGGAAATCAAGGTTTCCTTTCTTGTTTAAATGTGAAAACATTTTACTCTTTGCGAATACATAGTCCCAATATACTCTTTTGAATAAATGAACTTCAATCCTTACTCTTTAGTGAACTCAAAAAGTCTTAAAACAAAGTTAAAACGTTTGTAAAAGACTTTTAGAAAACTCTATGAACTTCTCTTGACTTGACAATTAACTTTCCCTGAATTGAATTATGGATTCAAGGCTCATGATCTCATGTTATTGATGAATGCATGTTGTTTAGATATACCTTAGAGTGTAGGAATCAACTAGGAAACATAGAAACGTTTCAAGGGAACTAGTACAGAAAGATGTGGCAAGAAGTAGAAGACCTGGCATCCATGGCGCTCTGAGTGGCATGGGGCTCCAGACCCAAATCATCAGCACTGAAGTTGCGATGCACTGGCTGGCACGGCACCTCAGGGGAAAAATTTCAAAACCCAAAGTGGGGCGCGCTGGCTGGTACGGCGCCCCTAACCCCTGCCCAAAAATCTCCAATTTTTCTTGGTCGTTTTTCAACTCTAAAACCTCTAGCTTCGATTGGTTCTATCCCCAAACATTTAGATTTGACTACATAACCAAAATATGCAAGAATCTACTACAAACGATTGGTGCGTGAATTCGAATCAACAACTCCTCAACAATTTCAACGAATCAAGAACTCAATTTCTAAACCTTCAAGAATCTAAATTCACTTAAATAAATCTTGATTGGTGTGTGGGTGAACTAACCTAATGCTATGTGATCTCACATACCACGTAGGGATCACCCATTGACGAAATCCACAAGCAAAATCCTCAAGAACGATGAACCTTGGCTCTTTCTCCTATTTTCTCCTCTTGCGTTCTTTCTCTAAAAACCCTAGCGTGAAATAGTTGAGTGCGTAAACTGACCAAATTCAGTTTATACCCCTAAGTAATTACCAAAAATGAATTAATTTTATTGGGTAAGGAAAAGACAATAATACCCTTCTAAAATCCGGTTTTGACTTTCCTTATCTAGACAGCCCAACTTCAAATGTGTATATCATTCTCATACGAACTTGAAACTGAGCAAACTTCACGGCGTTGGAAAGATAATTCAAAGATATTTCCTAAGGTATCTTTTAAAACACCTAAATCATCCTGAGCTAGGAGTTATGGTCATTTGAAGTTGACCTGTAACTCATTCTTAACTTAACTTTGTCAAATTTCCAGATTTTCATTATTTCAAAAAATCACTCTTTCTTATTCTAGCTCTTTCTAGTTGTGGGATGCTACAGTAACTTAAAGTTTAGGCTTATGTAATAAAGAGTGTTGTAACTTGCAGTTTAGGCTCATGCGATGAGGAGCATTGTAGCTTGCAGTTTAAGCTCATACGTTAAGGAGTGTCTAGATATACATTGACTCTTTAAAGTCATCTTCGGATGTAGATTTCTCCCCACTTTGGAGTTCCTATATATCTTCATTTTCATAACGTTCATAGACAGGAGATCATTGATTTTCTCTGTAATTCATGCTTATTTCCATGTCATGTGCGTGAGTTGCCAACTCTTCAAATCTATTGGGCTTTATTCCTTGCAAGATGTACTGAAGACCCCAATTCATTCCTTAGATGCATATTTCAGTGCTAGAAGTTTCACTAAGGTGATCTTTGCAGTTGAGACTCAAACTTCTCCAGCGATTGATAACGTCAACAACTAGCTCATCTTCACCTTGACCAGCCTTTTTAAGTTCAATCATACTAACGGTGTGTCTTGTTCTATAGAAACAATTGATGAACTCTTTCTTTAACTGCTCCAATCAATCTATGGAATTTGGTTTGATATATGTGTACCAATTAAAGGCATTTTATTTGAGAGATCGAACAAACTCTTTGACGAGATAAATACCATACATCCCAGCATCATTGCAAGTTTTGATAAAGTGCGCTATATGTTGTTTGGGATCACCTTTGCCATCAAGTTGTTGAAACTTAGGAGGTTGATAGCGCTCGGGCATTTTCAAGTTATCAATTCTTTTTGTATATGGCTTTGCATATGTGGGAGAAATTTCTTCGATAGCCTCTATGATAAAGTCCTTCAATTGATCAATGAGAATTAAACCGCCCACGGAGAGATGAATCTCTTTGATCTTTGTTTGCTTTATGCAAGACTCTCCTTCGTCTTGAATTCTAGGAAGCTTCAAATATGCTTGACTTGATCTTCTTTTAATCATGTTATCCATCCTATTTGTTAGCTTGGAAAGTCGACCATCTTCTTCGTGAGCACACTTCGTCAAGATTTCAATTGCTTTAGTCAAGCTGGCAAGTCGTTCTTCTATGGTGCAAGTCATTTTGATATTCTTTGATGCTTGAAAAGTTGAGATGAGAGGAAGAGATTGTCCCACTGGGCATGCCAGAATTTGTAGACAATAAAATTCACGTCGAGAAAATAATAATCAAGAACAGAAAATTATGCAATAAATGTATTTATTGATTTAAAGTGCGAGTATTACAATCTCTATGATTTGTATGAATTTTCCTTTTCGGATATAATTCAAGGGCTCTTGAGCTTGATCTTGAATTTGTTTTGAACTTGAACTTGATCTTGATCTTTGATCTTGAACTTTAACTTTATCTTGATCTTGAACTTTATCTTGATCTGGACTTCTCTTTGATTTCCAGGGCTTCGAGTTTGATCTTGAATGTGGTGGTCTTGATCTTGATCGTTCTTGAACTTGAACTTTATCTTGATCTTGAACTTGAACCTTATCTTGATCTTGACTTTTAGTTGAGTTCAAGGGCTTTGAGCTAGATCTTGAATATGGTGGTCATGATCTTGATCATTCTTAAACTTGAACTTTATCTTGATCTTGACTTCTAGTTGAATCCAAAGGCTTCAAGTTTCATCTTGAATTTGGCGGTCTTGATCTTGATCGTTCATGAAACTTGAACGCTTCAATTCTTGAACTCTTAAACTTGTAGAGAAATTTGCGGCTTTTGATCCACGAACTTTCTTTAGCTTGTTGTTAGAAGTCTTGGTTGTCTTTTCTGAATTATGAGGACCCCTATTTACAGTTTTAAAATAGAGGAGTTGTGATAGAAATAGGATTCCCTTCGTCCAATCAGATTTAAGTGATATGACATATGGGCATTATGGAGCGGGCTTTAATTAAGTTTATATTTATTAGCTTTTAATAATTAACTCAATTATATTAATCCATAATATTTATTTAGACCAATATATTTATAAATTTAATATAATCTGAATTATTTTATAAATTTATATTTAATTAATTTTAAATGACTACATTTTCGTTTAGCTTTTATTCAATTAGTGAATAAAATAAAATGGGACTCTCTATAGGGCAATGCAGTCTTTTTCAATTAATCTTCTCTTGGAAGAAGAAAAAAAATAAAAAATTACAGTGGTCATCTTGGGTAGTACATTGGCATGACAAAAGGTCTTATGCACGCATTGACTCTTAAATTTTCAAGAAAAAGGCATGTGTTTCATCTTCTCCACCTATTTAACACCCCTTTCTTCTTTCATTTGACATAGCTCTCAAACCGCAAAGACAATTGATCTAGTATTAGTTTGCAGAATAACAACAAGGCTTCTCTCAGTGAGAATATCCTCAAACATACCGAATTACTAATAACCAACAAAAAATCATTTATTCAGTCTACTCGAGTAACCATGTATAAAAAGAATACTTACCCCATTGCCTTACCAAATTTTCAAATGGTTAAACGTTAGTATAAAGAATTAAGAACATATTTGTATAAGAACATCATATTAAACAACCATTTCTGCTCTTCTTCCCGCAAAACTGTTCACATCTCCAATATGATGAGTTTCGTTCTGTCGAATCCATATATTGATTCCTCTTGCAAATTTTCTACAGGGTAAAGAAGAACAATATGAATAATTAATTTCAGGGAACAATTAACTTTGTGTTTCGACTCTGAATCGTCAAGAATAATTTATCCAAAGGCATATGGTATGTTATTTTTAGACTTAAGTCATATGCGGCCCCTTAAAGTTGTCCGCATAATTGACTTAGGCACCTCAACTAGGACTAGTACAAATTGAACACTTTTATCTATCCAAAACATGTTCCTATTTGACATTTTTCAATAACTAGTAAAAAAAAGTAATGTTTGTGTGATACACTTGCTATGATGTGACAAAAATGACTAATTAAAAGATGACATGTGTCACTAAACCTCAACAACTATATAATTTTATTTATGCTAAAAAGAATGAAAATTATATCAAATAAATTTTATATCTATTTTTAATAAAAAAAATAAATGAAATGACAACATATTTTAGTCAACCCCACCCTACCCAACCCCCTATCTTCTTCATCTTCTTCTCAACAATTTTTTTTCTCAAACAACAAAAACAAACTTCACTGCTAATTACTTACAGATTCAATTTTTCTAAAAAAATATTTTTTATTCCTAACACGTGAGGGAGAGAGATATTCAAAGTGACTGATACAATAGTGATGAAGAAGTTCTTCAATGGTTCTCATCAAATCCACTCTTTCAAGCTTAATACAAAGGTTGGGCCTTGGGTTTCACTTTCTCAAGGTGAAACCATCAAGATCCACCACTAAGGATGCCAAATTACTACGTTGGTTCCGTACTTCTCTCTCGAGCGAGCACAAAACTCTAAAATCTATCACACCAAAGATGCAATAATAAAGTTAAACCACCATAATAATTTTGACCCGCTTCAAATTAACACCAACAATCACTAACTGATAACACCCATTTAGTAGAATGCCACAATTGGTCACATTGTCAAACCCTAAAATTATGGTTTTAGCCAATCATAGAGAAAAGATGAAAATCAACACCTGCCACATTTTCCATAGCTGGTGAAATGAAATTCGAAAGTTAAAATCAACTAAAATCTTCTCTATTACAAAATCTCAATGAAAAATCTTGTTAAAATAACTTGAAACCGAAAATAGTAGTGTTTTTGCTCTCAAGCTTTTGTTCTTCACATTTTTGAATGCCTTCTCTCTCTTGCAAAAATCAATTTATGCAAGCCTGATGTTTCGGTTTTTGCGATCAATTGGTGATGTAAGTTGGGCTTCGCCGACCATTTGGCGACTCGCCAATTTTCCTTCGTCTCACCTTCATTTTTCACCTCTTCTAGGTCCAACAACTGTAATTTTAGGCGAGCCAGATTGGGGTCACTGAGTGATTATGCGATGTGCCCTTTTTATTTTCATCTCACCCTTCAACACTTATCTGGATCTCCATTAGTACTTTTGCTGACCTGGTCTTTCATCGCTGATGCGATCGGCGTCACGCCAAGTGGGACTACTACTCGCCAAAACTACCCCTTAGCCAGCCTCAGCATTTTGTAGCTTTAGGCGGTAGAGTGGCAACTTGGTGAGTCATTAATGACATCGGCGATCATCAGGCTTGTTTTTCCTTTCTCTTTTTCGCTCGTGTTAGCTCTATTGCCCATTTTTGTCCTAGCTTTGTTCCTCAATCCATATATCTGAAAATCAGGAGTTCTACATTAGTTGTTGACACAAAATAAGCATTTGAGAACACTAAATCATTATAAATAAAGCCCTAAATGAGTCCCTATCTCGAACTCATCAACACCTTCAACTTAAAGTTGTAAAACAAATAGGGTGTTCGATATTCCATGGAAAGTGAATAATGGGGTGAATTGTGAGCTTGAATGAGAATGATGAAGAAAAGGAAAGGAAATGCTATACACACCACATTTCATGAGCATAACAGCCACTGAGCCTAAATGACCATACATTTACAGTCAGCTCCATTACAAGCCTTGAAAATACCTTTTTGATATTGAGTGAGCTGAAACAAATGTTGATTGGAAAAATAAGGGCAAATCTATGGGTGGAGTCATGCATCTGTTAATCCTTGTGAGTGTGAGAGTTGTTTGTGATTTCGGAGCTATAAATTGTTAAAAAAATTGTGTATGAATATGGAATCATCTTTATGTGAGGGCATTTGAGTGCCTTTTGTTAAGCTTGAACTTGCATTTGAAACAAGTAGTGTGAACTTGAGAATCTTTGATAATGGTGAGTCACAACTTGAATCTTTTAGTGTATAATTGATCCTTGCATAAGTATGTTGAGTCTTGTGTAGCACTGTTTGACACATCCATATTGAACTGCTGAACTTGAGTTTTACTTGAGGACAAGCAAAAGTTTAAGTTGGGGTGTTGATGAGTCTGAGATTTGGACTCATTTAGGGCTTTATTTGGATAGATTTAGTGTCCTCAAATTCTTATTTTGTGCCAATAACTGATGTAAAATCCTTGATTTGTAGGTATTTTGATTGAGGAACAAAGCAAGGACACTAATTTGCAAAAAGGAACGAAGCAAGCCGAAAGAAGGAAGAAAAGAGAGCCTGGTGATCGCCGAGTCCATTTGGCGAGTCGCCGAGCGACCAGTTGACCGCCTAAAGTTCCAGTGTGCCAAGCCCTGAAGGAGAAAATCATGTAGCGAGAGAAAGGAGCAGTCGGCGTATCGCCGAGTGATTCTGCGATGCAAACTCAAATCACCCAAAGTTACAGACCTAGAGGATGCTGAAGGCCAAGGCAAGAAGGCGATGGAATGGACCAAAGGGAGGATCGGCGAGCCCGACTTACTGCACCGAATGGCTCTTTTCAACATATTTTTGGCAACTATAAATACATTTTCAAACATTAAGTTAGATATCAAATTTTTATTCTGAACAATCTTGAGAATTAATTTTGAGTTTGGACTCTAAGTTTTGAGACAGTTTTCCCTTAAGCTTTTAAGAATTGAAGTTTTCCATTTTTGAGAAATTGGAAGTGGGTCTTTGAGATTCTTCAATTGGGACATTTGTAAAGATGAAATTAATCGTACCCAGTTGATGGAAACACAATTTGGTAACGATTTCTATCTTTATATGATGTCTAGCTAAAACCCCAATTCTTGTGGTGTGATTATGTGATTATGGGCTGATTTAGTTTATGGGTATTGTTAATTGTTAGTTTAAATGATGTTTAGAAGTGATTTCAATCAGTAATTGTCGTTTAAATTAAAGAATTGTAGTAGCAAATGCAGTTTTACCTTCGTGTTTTTTGGCTTTCTCGAGAGAGAGATTTTAAAACCAAGATTATGGATTGATGGTCTGTGGGTATTGCGTTGTCATGGGTTCAGCTCGAGAGAGTGAATCCAAAACCCTTTTCCACACATTCAGCTCGAGAGAGTGAATGGACTAAAGCGTAAGTTGTTCTTAATTTGCATGCTTGTCGATGTTCGAGAGAAATCGACTTGATTCGGGGTAAATTGTTCGAGAGAAAGTTTACCTCCCCTATAGTCTAGCTTTTCCACTAATTTACAGTTATATTCTAATAGTTTCAACTACCCATTTGTCTACATTAGCCTATAATCGAATCACATCCCAAGAACCCGTCTCATTTTTGTTATTTTTGTATTATTTGTTCTGTTGTAGTTGATAATTAAAACCATAAACCCCTTATTTGCTATTTATGTCACCCCTTGATTTGAATTATGGTTTTATTCGATAACGTCTATTCCTATGACTGATTTAATCATGCTTACACTTGACTCTTGAATCTTAAACACGTACCACTCCCTGTGGGATTCGACCCCAACTCATTTAGTTGGGTTATTATACTGACTGACGATCGTTGACACTTATAATTGGATGAAGTCTCCTTGAAACGTTAATCACCATCAAACTCCCGACAACACTAGAATAAGGAACTCGAGACATGTCTTCCTTTTCTTTTTCAGTCTTTGGACACATTTGAAGGCTTAAAGTTTCACCCGTTTCTACATGAGTATCCATGAATTTGCAACTATTCATTCGAAAACATTCCAATATTTTCTTTATATAAGTTTCTTGAGATAAACTCAAAAATTTCTTGGAACGATCTCTTTGGATCTTAAAACCCAATATATAGTCTGCTCACCCATATCTTTCATATCAAATGATTTTGAAAGCTATGACTTGACAGTTTTCACTTACTCCAAATTATTTCTAGCTAATAAAATATCATCTACGTAAAGAGAAAGAATTACAAAATTTTTATTAGACTTTTTCAAATAGATGCAATGGTCTACATCGATCATGGTGAAATCAAATGACATTACTTCCTTAAGAAATCTCGATACCACTGCCTTGAAGATTGCTTTAGGTCATAAATTGATCTTTTAATTTCAATTTACATACTTTCTTTTCTTGACGTTTAAGAACGAAACCAACTGGTTGTTCCATGTAGATTTCCTCGTTTAATTCTCCATTGAGAAAAGTGGTCTTCACATCCATTTGGTGTAACTCTAGATCTAAACGTGCAACAATCGCTAAAAGTAATCTTGTGGATGTAAACTTCACAACTGGTGAAAAAGTCTCCTCATAGTCTATTCCAACTTCTTGAGTAAAACCTTTTGCAACCAATTGTGCTTTGTGTCTTTCCATTGACCCATCCGATTTACGTTTAACTTTAAGAATTCATTTATTCCCAATAGCTTTACGTTCTTTAGGAAGGTCAACTAGATCCCAGACTTTGTTGGTTTTTATGGATTCTAATTCTTCTTTCATCGCTTTTAACCGTTCATCGCTTTCAGGGCTCAATAAGGCCTCTGTTACAGAATTAGGTTCATCCAATTCTGTAGGACATACCAAGAAAACAGAATCCTCAATCTCATAAGATTGTTTAGGTACACATTTTCTTGTACTCTTACGTATTTGAAGTTCAATTACTCTATAGGATTTTGGGATTCATCACTCCCACTTGGACCAATAATAAATTCTTGATCCATTGAATTATCAAGTATGTTTGACAACATTATCTAATCTTCTGAATCCAACATTTCGTATAGTGGCTCAACTTCATCTATTTCACCCTTTTTGGGAAAATCATTTTCCAAAAATCTGACATCTCGTGATACAATTTTTGTAATACTTCCATCCTCCAGTTCATCGATGAACACATACCCTTTGGAGCGTTCAGAGTACCTTATAAAGATACATTTCTTTCCTTTTGGACATAGTTTACCAAACTCACCAAAATGATCTTTAATGTATGTTGCACAACCCCACAGTCATAGATCATTCAGGTGTGTTTTATGACTAGTCCAATGTTCATAAGGAGTGGAAGACACTGATTTATAAGGAACTTTGTTCAATATGTAAGACGCAGTCAATAATGCATCTCCCCAGAAAGAGATAGACAAATTTGCCTGCACTATCATTGATCTTGTCATGTCTAATAATGTTATATTCCTTCTTTCAACTACACCATTTTGTTGAGGTGTATAAGTAGTAGTTAACTGTCTGATAATACCATTTTCAGTACATAATTCTTCAAATTGTTTTGACAAATATTCACATCCTCGATTGGTTCATAAAGCTTTTATCTAATTGATTTTCAACTTCATTCATATATCTTTTCCAGCAAGACAATTTTCACAAGTTGATATTTCAATTTTGGTGAAAGAATCTAAATGCCCTTCTTTTGCCGACCTATTCATTCGATCTTTCCCTATGTGACTTAATCTTGCATGCCATGTAATAACATCAATATCATTGCTACTTGAATAACATGCCATTACACAACGGTCAACATAATAGTTATAAGTTGAAGGATTACAATCTAATAGGATAAAACGGTCATAACAAAGTCCAAAACCATATAAAACATTAGCTAGAGTTATTCTAACACCATTAAGACAAAAAAACAATTCAAAACCAACGTCTAAAAGAACAGACACGGATACTAAGTTTCGTCGAATCTTTGGTGCATAAAGGACGTCATGCAACATCAAAGAATGGCCACCACGTAAGTATACTTTGCAAGTGCCTATCCCTTTGACTTCTAGTTTCGTATTGATTTCAAAGTAGATACAACTTTATTTAGATGAAACTAGACAAAACTCCACAAACGCCTCTCTATCTCGACTCACATGGTCGGTGGATCCTTAGTCTACAATCCACATAGGATAAGATTCAATTAGTAAAGAAGCTAGAAACATATGTAGCGCTTATAGATGCATTTATAAATGCTACCTTTTTGGAGGTTTTCTTCTTCTATTTCTTTGAAGGTCCTTCTCTAGTCTCTCTTTCTTTCCCATTTATTTTCCAATTGTTCTTACGCTTGAAGCTTGAAGATTCTGCCACAAAGTCATCAGAAGCAGCTTAAGCAGCACCAAGGCGCTCATCTTCAAGTTCAACATGAAATGCAACATCGGAAAAAGTTTTGATGCTATCAATATGGGTTAAGTTAACCTTCAAATGTTCCCAATTATTGAGAAGAGACCGAATCACTGCCTAAACTTGTTTTTAATCTGAACGAACATGGCCAACACTCTTGAGTTGAGTTATCATATTTGACATCACCTTAATGTGTTGTTTCATATTCTGATCATGACACTTTTTGTAAGTGTCAAATTTGATAGTCAACTGTTGGAGGAGGGTTACAGAAGTACCCCCATACATTCCACGCAGATGTGCCCACATAGCATGAGCAGTAGGGAATTCCTCACATTCATGTATGAGGTTATCAACTATAAAACTAACTATTATTCCACGTGCAGTGGAGTTAGCCTTTTTCCAAGCTTTGTAAGCTTCAAGATCCCTTCTGTGTTGTGCAGTATTACCCTCTTCTGGTTGACTAAAAACATGATTTATACCTTCCAAAGCATTTTGCTCTTCTAGTACATAACATATTTTACGACTCCAGATGTCGTAACTATCACCGTTAACTTTTTCACCTTTGTTTAAGTCAGCAATGATACTTTTTGATGCCATGTTTGTTATTGACATATAATTAGGCAAGAATTTTAATCAATTATGCATGCGACATACACATTCAAGAAAATTAATTCTCATAAAGATCTCATATTTAATGTAAAATCGAAAAGATACGTATGCATCCAATCATCATCTATAAACTAAATATTTAATTGAAATTCAAATCTAATTTCTTAATGTGTATAATTAATATATTGAAGGCTTTGATAACAAGGATTTTTAAGTCTAATAACATAATTTGAGAGATAAACAAACTACATAATTCATATCTTGAAAAACAAATAAGCAATAAATATTTACAAGTAATTCAAAGACTGAAATCCTCCCACAAGTCTTCAAGACCACAAATGTAAATCCTAAAGGATTAACTGGGCCAAATGTCATGATAAACATCGGTCAATCTACTACCCAAGGTTCACGGAGAGCGTCTGTTACATAAGCTAAGGCTCTCCAATCTGAAATTTCCTTAAAATGAGCCAGTTCAGCCTTTTTTATTTCAAAAAGATCAATAAAATCACGTGCTGACATATTAGGGAACATCTTCAATGACTCAAAGTCTTTAAATATTTTCTCTTTTTCCCTTCGAATTGTCCTTGGGTTCCTTGACATATTTTGTGCCACCCTTGGGACACCAATCTGTATGATTTCACGCCCTCGGAAACATGTCTTACGGCGGCTTGGTCTCCTACCTTGTCCATTTGCTCAACTTTGAGAACTCCCACTTGGAGTAATTTGAGCATGTTCATGTTCATCCATATCTAAAATGGGAACAAAAACGGAAATATGGTTAATACCATTTAATGCGACAGCGTATGTCACAAATTTCTCGTAGGACACAAGGAACCGCTTAAGGAATTTAAAGGACTAAAAGAATTTTTCAAGACCAATTTTAATACACATAATTAAAATTATAATCTAGTCAAAACAAGTGATCACTATTCTTCATTAAGTAAAGAAGATAACTCATGGCCTTACAAAAAATTCAAAGTCAACCACAATCTAATTTGACCACTTGAAAAATATTATGTTAAAGTAAATAATAAAATAAATTCTTTGTTAACATAAAAAAAAATACTACAAAACCATTGTCTACTTTCAATAAAAAAATAATAGTTCTTTATGATACCAAAAAAAATGGTATAAGTATTTTATTAAAAAAAATTGGACCATTTTTTTTAATCCTTAACAGAAAAGGACAAAAAGAAACTCCCTTTTTATTTTTCTTTTTATTTAAATAGTGGTACCATCCTTTTCCTCCTTAATCCTTAAAGAAAAGGACAAAAAAAAAAACAAAAAACAAAACAAAAAGAAAGGAAAGGTCCACACATTCCAATTGAAAAAAGTTGTGGGACCATTTTATTTTTCTTTTTTAATCCTTAACAAAAAGAATATGCCTTGTACCTTAAACTCTCTTCCAATTTTTATTATTTTTAATTTACTAACAAAAAAACAGAAGTTGACTTTTTCAAGTCCTTATTAAACTCAAAGTCTTTTTCCTTTTCAACCTATAAAGTAACTCTATATAAATATTACTTATCTTCTCCCGTTACTTTCATGGAAAAAAAAAATGAGAAACAACAATCAAAACTTCAACAAAATTCCATGAAAGAACCACAAGGAAGAAAAAATATTCAGGTCAGTAAATCTTTTCTCTTTTTCCTACTCAAAAAGGAATATCAAGTAACCAAAAGAAAACAGATCGATAATGGACAAAAATAAATATATTTATTATCATATTTCAAATTTCTCAATTCATTCAACCAGAGAATTTCAATAATTATTCAAATAAGGAACAATTAAACTAGGATCTGATGCCATTTGTTGGATCTATAGAAAGAAATTGATGAATTGTGTACCTTACATTTTGCAGCGAAAAATCGACGAAATCCTTTTCTTTGAAGAATTGCTCCAAGCCAAACTTGAATCTCAAGGAAACAAGGTAAATGATTCACAAACTAAATATCTTTTGTTAGTGTCTTTTTCTTAGATATGTTTGTGTTCAGAGTGTTTAGTTTTTCTCTATTTTTCTTCTTTTCTTTTCAGAGCGTAAAGTTTCTCTATTTAAAAATAAAGGTTTGTGTACATTGGAGCAGTTACTATGTAACTGCTCTCACCCCTATTTTTAAATTAAGGCTTATCTCCTTTTTACAAATAAAATTTCGAGTCGATCCACTTTGGTGATCCATGACCCAAAAATTACATTTCTTTTTCAAAAAAGTTTATGCAATTTCATAAATGACGAAATTTATAAAATTTTCAATTTTACAAAATGCTCACATTGCTCCCTTTTAACGGAAATCGCAAAAACAACCAGTTTTAGCTAATAGTTAAAATACTATTCAGAATATAACCAAATTTGCATTTTTTTATAAAAAATAAATCATTCTTACATATTTATTTAAGACAAAAAAGGCTTGTTTTTAAAATACAACAAATATAATTTGTAAAACGACAAGATCTACATTTTTGCAAAAATTAACAAATTTGCTTTTTTTGTGAAAAAGTTATTTTTTTAAAAAAAATAATAGAGAGAACCTATTATATCCTAAAAATGGTATAGGATGGAGATGACCGAAACTCTATAAATCAAAAAAGTAAGTGATGATTTGTGTTCGATTTTCTTAGATCTATGTAGTTTGGCTAGAACTAAGAGTAAATTATTTGTGGATTTATGTAGAGGAGGGGTGGAAAGAAGAACTGGTGAAATTTTAGAGTAATTTGATTGCGATGATGGAGGTGGCTGATGGCCGGCAATGGTGGTGACGGTTCACGATGGCAGTGGTGGTTGGGAATACAAGGGGAACAGGACAAATTAAAAAAAATATTAGGGCCAAAAATCTGATTTTTGAAGTCTTTATATTTGTGATCGGGTCAAATGAGAGCCATTGGATCAAGAAATTATGAATGGTAGAGATTAAATATGTGTCATAGTTATAGGACCAGGTTTGAAATTGATTGGGCTGTCAAAATTGGATTCAAATTAGCCCAATTCAATAAAAATTGATGAGACATTTTCTCCAATTCAATTTTTAACATTGAAAGACAATAAAAAAAACCAAATAACAATTAAATACGAGAAATGACCTTACTATATATATTCTAGGGGTAATTTAAATACGGCAAAAAATAGGTGTTCACAACATGCTCCTCTTTGCTTGAAATAATGTAGAGCTTTCCAACAAAAGAAAGTGAACGAAATGGCTAATTTTTTATTATTTCAAACTCCATTGAAAGAAATTTTGAGTATTATGACAGAATTTTGCTTTCGAGGTTGCCTACCTATCCTTGGCTAGAAGGAAATTAGGTCAGTGTAGTTCGTGAAAATTCGATAGCCGAAACAATCAAGCATAATGGTCAAAAAGTTGCTTGTTGATCTTTGTCACCATCTACTATCTATAATTATATTATAAAATAAAATTCCTAGAGAACTATGCTTCACTACATTCAAGGAGTTACAAGATCCCTACTTGATGTGTCTTCTTAAGTTGTGTGTTGATCTTTGACTTGCTTTGTGCATCATTCTAATATTGATCTTGATGCTCTCTTAGCATATTTAGGATCATTCTCAAGTGCATGTGTTTGACTTGAGTTGGAGATAGAAACTAAAAGCTTAATGTTGTGAAATGAAAAATCTGAACATGTTGTGCTCTTTCTAGAAAAGAAAAGAGATGAGAATGTCAAACTAGGATATATAACTCTAGGAAGAAAAGGGAGAACGAGGCATATTGCCCCGAGAGTTTCAAATGGGAAATACTGTCCTTGTTGATTGACATAAGATTGGGGAGTATTACCCAAAGTATGAATATGGTGTGCATTGCACATGAATGGAAGAATGGTGAGTATTTCCCAAGATAAGTATATGGTGCGTATTGAGGAATAAAGGATTGGTGTGTATGGCACATGAATGAAAGACTGGTGCATATTGCACATAAATGAAAGACTGGTGTGTATTGCATAGGCTAATGTAGATAAATGGGCAATTGCAACCGTTAGTAAATAGTTGTACATTAGTGAATAAGCTAGACTTTAGAGGGAATAAACTTTCTCTTGAACAATTTACCCCGAATCAAATTGGTTTCTCTCGAACACCAGCAAGCATGCAAATAAGAACAACCTACTCTTTAGTCCATTCAATCTCTTGAGCTAAATGTGTGGAAAAGTGTTTAGGATTCACTCTCTCGAGCTGAACCCATGACAACCCAATACCCAGAGACCATCAATTCAGTAATCTTGGTTTTAAAACCTTTCTCTCGAGCAAGCCAAAAATAAGAAGGTATGCATTTGCAACTATAATTCTTTAAATTGAACCACAATGACTGAATGAAATCACTTCTAAACTGCATTTAGACTAATAATTAGCAACACCCACAAGGTAAATCAACCCATAATCACACCCCAAGAATTGGGGTTTTAGCTAGACATCATAAAAATATAGAAATCGTTACAAAATTGTGTTTCCATCAACTAGGTATGATTAATTTCATCTTTACAAAGGTCCAAATTGAAGAATCTCGAAGACCCACTTTCAATTTCTCAAATATGGAAAGTTGCAATTCTTCAAAGCTAAGGAAAACTTGTCTCTTAGTCTAGAATACTCAATGTTAAAAAATAAGACACATCATAATGATAAAACCTTTTCTACAAACTAATATCTGATACTAAACTTAATGTTCAAAACATATTTATAGTCGCCAAAAATTTGTGGCGAAGGTCCATTCGGCGTAGTAAGTTAGGCTTGCTGATCCATTTGGCGATGCACCCTTTAGCTAATTTCATCGCCTTTTTGTCTTGGTCTTCAGCATCCTCCACGTCTGTAAATTTGGGCGATCTAATACTTCATCGCAGAACCACTCGGCGATCCGCCGATTGCTCTTTTCTCTCACCGACTTGACTTTCTCCTTTAGGGCTTGGCACCCTGGAACTTTAGGAGGTCATTATTGCTACTTGGTGATCACCAGACTCTCTTTTCTTCCTTCTTTCAGTTAGCTTTGTTTCTTTCGCAACTTAGTATCCATGTTTTGCTCCTTCATCCATAATCCTGAAAAACAACGACTTTACATCAATTATTGGCACAAAATGAGCATTTGAGGACACTAAACATGTACCAATAAAGCCCTAAATGAGTCCAAATTGTGGACTCATCAGTACCCCCCAACTTAAACTTTTGCTTGTCCTCAAGTAAAACTCAAGTTCCGCAGTTCAAAAAGGATGTCTCAAACAGTGCTACACAAGACTCAATCGTGAATGCACACAACAAGACTCAACTTACTTATGCAAGAATCAATTGTGCACTCAAATATTCAAGTTGTGATTCTCCAATATCAAAGATTCTCAAGATCACAATACTTGTTTCAAATGCAAGTTCAAGCTCAACAAAGGTACCCAAATGCCCTCACACAAAGATGTTTCCATATTCACACACAATGGTTCAACATTTTATAGCTCCGAAATCAAAAACAACTCTCACACTCAAAAAGATGATCACATGCATGACTTCACCTATAGGTTTGCCCTTATTTTCCAGCCAACTTAAGCTCAACCAAGATCAAAAAGGTCTTTTCAAGGCTTGTAATGGGGCTGAGTTTAAATGTATGGTCATTTAGGCTCAGTGGCTATTATCCTCATGAAAAGTGTTGCAAACAACACTTCCTTTCGTTTTCTTCATCATTCTCATTCAAGCTCACAATTCACCCTAGTATTAACTTTCAATGGAACACCATACACCCCATTTTCTTTTGCACTTTCACAACTTTATTTCAAAACTTTTTCGTTCATTTTCTTTTTCATTCACAATTTCTTTTCCTTCTCTTCTTCTTTTTTGTATGGAGGGGTTCCATCTTTTTCAAAATCATGGATCAAGGGGGATCCTTTTGCATTTCTTGATTTACCCTTTCTTTCCACCACACCCCCAACTTAGGCTTTTAGCCTAAGTTGGCTATTCAAACAAACCACAATTGATGAGGATTATGGGTGAAAGGATAAAGAGAGGTCTCATTTGCATCAAGTTTCTTCCAAGGAAAAGGGTAAGGCTCAATGGGTGTTCAAGTAAAGACCACACACTTACAAGGTAGGCTAGAAAAGAGGTATAATGTCAAATTGTTTCACTCTTTAAAATTGTTGCCTAAGATCATTTCAAGAGCTCACATCACTTGGTCAACCGGACCAATGGGGAAAATTCTAGGTGTTATCACACATGGTTCACGGTAAGCTCATCGTACAAGGCATTGACACCGATGTCTAACAAGACTCCACACTTTTGCTAGTGTGCAATATTCATCACAAGAGACTCAATTTGATAATTGGATAGTCACAACGAGATGTAAATAGTTCACATATTGTCTACACAACTTCATTTGAACTCATCATAGCCGCACATTCATGTTTGTTCAATTAAGAGCCCTATTCAAGTCATCGGTATTGATGACAACAGACACTCAAATTTGTACAAGAACATCCACAATTAAATACACAGTCAGAAAGGGTGGAACAATTTTAAGAAGGGTTCAAAAACCATTTGCAATTAAAACAAGGAGCCACAAGCTCAAGAATCCACAAAAAATCGTATTAAAAACATCAATTTCAGCACAAAACCCAATATATACACAAAAAATCACTAATCACAAGAGGTCGGTGTGGAAATACCTCACCCCACCACAAACAAAAAGCAATTTATCCTCAAATGAAGTAAAAAGAAGATATTCAAAAATTAAATAAAGATGACAAAAAGGGAGGTAAAGAGAAGTCTTGTCTATGCAGTCGCTCCATCTGTCGGGGCATCAGTGCCTACTGTAGTAGCAGCAACACTTGATCCACTAGGGCCTGCCATGGACGTCTCTGTAAGAGATGTCTGAATCACTGAATGTACAATCGTCTCCTCCAGATCTAACTGGTCTTCATATATGCTCTTCTCCCTCACATCAATCTACTCATCGTCGTCTCTGCCTCCGACTCGTTAGGTGCTATGTCATCCATCTGTGTATCTTCGGTGGTAGTCAGAGGAATCTCAGATGTAGAAGGAGCATCCTCTGTCTCAGTTGCCTCAAATAAGGTGGTGAAGTCTGTTGACTTGATATAGTCCACATCCTTCCTCAGATCTTCCACCTCGGTTCTCAAAGTCGTCACCTCTGAAGTCGCCCCTATCTAATCTCACAATGAGAGTATCAATCGATGCTCAAAGATGTGTCTGTGCAGCTAGGAAGGCAGCCTCTATCATCTATGGTACAGTAGCCTCCAATCGGGTAGCCCTCACATCAATTGAATGGGCTAAGTGCCCCATCTTCAAGAGCATGGCCTGAGTGATCTTGGTGGGTTGTGCAGTAGCAAAAGCACCAGAAGTCTGGGAGGAAGAAGTACCTGAAAGCCCAGAGTAGGCAATGATGCCTCTGCAAGTATAGAGTCAATGTCCACCTCTAGTGATGAATCTACCAGGGCTGCTCTCATCCTGTCAGCCTCCCTCCGAGTGTACTCGACCTTAATACACCGAATGTCTGTGGAAGAGGAAGGAGTAACCTCAATGTCTCTCGTCGCATCCCGAGGGACTCCAACACATCGGCATAGCTCTGTAATTAGCATTGGGAATAGTAGGGAGGTCTGGCTCTGCTTGGCCCTCATGGCCATTTCCTGCTCTATGAGAAGTCCTAGGTTAAAGCTCCTCCTACATATGATCAACCCAAGGCAGGATGCCTTAGGGTGGCGAAGGATAGACTTGTTCTGGGAAGGCATGATGGTGCTGCTGATGAAGCCAAACCATAATTGAACAACAATATTCAAATCCTTCTTCTCGATGGGGAGCCCTGCCTTGATCTACCTCGGGGTGGTATCAAAAATCAAAGGTTCAAGCCATCCCTTTATATCATCAAGGGACTGAGTAATAGGCAAGCCCTCATATGCCACTGTAGCACCTAGACCCCTGTTGAGTACAATATTAATGTACTCACTAATGCACCTTATTTCTTTTCCTCTGACCATGACATACTTCACTAGTCTGAAAACACTGGCCTTCTTCTTGCCCTTGGGTACCAAGTCACTGTATGCTGTGTAGATCTCCCAAACCTATAAATGAATATAGGGGCCTCGAGTCCTGGTGAACTACTCGAACTGATTGTACTGGAGCGTGTCGCTCATATTGGAGTATTTGCCCTCTAGGCCCTCTGTAGATAGTAGTTTCTCCTCAAGAATAGTCCGCAACCCATCGACTTTAAATATGTTAAGTAGCCTAGGAGGAACCTGCACTAGTGGCACTGGGCCACAGATGATGTCAGAACTGGGACTGTACTAGCTGCGGGAGGAATGGTAGCTGCTGGGACTCTAAATGAGTCAGGACGAGATCTAGCACAAAGCTCTGTCCGCTGGGACTGTTGTGGGTGGTCATCCTCAGGCTCAGATAGTGCATCCTGGGAGTCGATGGACTCTCTCTCCCTGCCGGAGTTCTACTCCGGAACCTCAGCAACTGGCTTCTTGCCTTTGCCCTTGCCTCATGTTTGAGGCTCTACTCTTCCCGGTTTTGGAGGATTGGTTCCTCCTTCGTTTATGACTACTCCCAGTGCTCGTTTATTGGGCGACATATCAAGGTTGGTCCTAGCCATATCTGTAAAAACATCTAAGAGAGTTAGAAACAATTCAAGCAAAGTTGCCGAAAAATAAAAGCAGACAAACTCACCAAACCGATCAATGAGTCGCCGAATCACTTTGGCGAGCCATATCGGGCTCGCCGAAAGGATTGGCTTCTAAAGTTTCTCAAACAATTGGCATGTCGGTGATGGGAAAGGCCTTCGGCGAATCGCCGATAGCATTCGACGAGCAAGGACTAGCCCTTTGAAAGTTATAGTGCATTTTGGGGGTTAGGGATGTAGAAATGAAGATCAAGAAAGTCTTTCGGTGAGTCATCGAGTACACTCAAGCTTCTCGCCAAAATTTACAAAACCCAAATTCAAATATAGCATGAAATTAAAGGCGATTTAGAGGGATTCGGCGAGCTCGACCCAGCTCGCCAAGCATCCCAACGTGCCTACTTTGAACCCAATTTCAAAAATTCAACCTCGAGCCCCCCAAAAACAAAATCAAACCATGCACACCTTCAATTAAACTAAGAACTATTACACCCATGCCCCCAGGATACTCAGACGTTTCTCGATTTAGCCAGAATTGGCCATTTAACGACTTTTGCACTTAAGGATGACGTCAACCGCTCTATCATTGGGCAAATTACGTCATTTGGCACAAATGCGGGTTACTTAGACTTCACCCGACTAGACCCAACTAAAAAAAAACACCACCCAACAAGATTTGATCAACTTTAAGGCATAAAATCGCGGGAAATCACTAATATGGCATTTTAGGCAACATTTTCAAACTATAACAGGCACACAAACATACAAATACAATCAGAGAGGCCCAGCACACATCACTAAGATAGGAATAATTGAAAATGAGTCAAAATCGCTAAATATAAATTCAAGGTTCGAAAAACCAACCTTAGAAGCCAAATAAATTAGTTGAAATGCTAGGGGGCAAGGAAATCCACTCCGAACACACAATCGATGAAAAATACACGATAAAAACACAAGAATATAGGAAAATATAGTGCGGGTATGAGTTTGGGAAGTTGAAAAGTGAGGGAATGTGAATTATTTTGAACTTTTGAACTTTTGGCCTTTTCAAAGCGTCCAGTTCTCGTCTATTCGACGACATAAGTTTTACTCGCCGACCCACTCGGTGACACGCCAAATGGGTACTTACCTCACCAAGTTTTACAGGACCTCCAGTTAATGTGGGGATCCAAATGGCGGACAAAGTCGTGATCGCTGACCTGTTCGGTGACATGCCGATTTGCTCTTGGGCTCGCCGAGTTTATACACTAGAACCCTAGAATTTCTTGAGTCCAACGGCGGTCCAAGTCAGGCTCACCAACCTACTCGGTGAGTCACCAACTGGACATTTAACTCGCCAATCTGCATATTTTCAAACACATGCTACACTTCAACCTGCACACTCAACTCACGATTATTTCAACAACTAAATAGAAGCAGTAAACCTTGGGTTGCCTCCCAAGATGTGCCTTAGTTAACATCGTGGCACGACACAATTCCTCACTCAATATTGATTTGTCGGGTAGAGACGAGACAAAGCATGACCCATTTGGGTCTCCAACAGCTGAATAGCCATGGAATGGGAAGAAGTCATCTGATTCAGCAATGAGAGATTTTATTTTATCTCATTCAACACTTTGTCGTGTTCTTCGACTTTGTGGAGAATGAGTGAGAGAATCTCTTCCACTTGTCCACCCTCATTCTCCTTGGGCTTTATACGCTCGTGAGGGGGAATGTACCGATCTTTATTTTTGTATAATACTTCTAATTCCATATTTTTTTTAGCCAGGAGATCTACCTAAGTCAACAATGTGGCCAAAATCTGGTCGCGTTTAGTCTCTTTGGTGGTCTTGGCCATGTGATCAAGGAGTTGGGCTGCTATTGCATAGGGTAGTCGTGTGAGACCACCCGGCAAAATTTGGTCAGCCACTCCTCTGTTTTCCAGACCAAGACCTCTATAAAACAAGTCCAGTAGCATGTTATCTGAGATTCCATAAGTTGGGCATTGCAGCAATAATGACTTAAATCTCAGCCACAACTTATAGATTGACTCACCCTCCATTGGCCTGAAACTTAGGATGTTATCCACAACCTATGGATTGACCTCTATAGAATCTATGGATTGACTCACCCTTCAAAAGAGAGTGGTCCATTTGGTCACCATTGCTACAAGACATGCTCCTTTATGATGTTATAAACAATCATCAAACAAACAAAAACTAAAAGTAAGTTGATTTAACTATGACTAAAAAGAACAAAATTCAACTTAACCAAAGAATCTTAACCAACTCCACTCCCCGGAAGCGGCACCATTTTGATTAACATTTCAAGGACACTTCTTCCAATTCTAAGTGTCAACGATCATTAGTCAGTATAATTACCCAACTAAATGAGTTGGGCTCGAATCCCAGAGAGAGTGGTACGTGTTTAAGATTCAAGAATAAAGTAAGAATATGTTCGAATCAGTCATAAGAATAAACATATACGATTAAAAACATAATGTAAATAAGGGGGGTGACACGAATGTCAAATAAAGGGGTTTTGGTTTTAACTATCAGCTACAATAGCAGCAAATAATTTGAGACTAACAATAGAGAGACGGGTTCTTGGGATGTGATTCGATTATTGGTTAATGTAGACAAATAGGTAATTGCAACTATTAGTAAATAGCTGTAAACTAGTGAATAAGCTAGACTTTAGAGGGAATAAACTTTCTCTCAAACAATTTACCCCAAATCAAGTCGGTTTTCTCGAACACCAACAAGAATGGATATAAGAACAACCTATGTTTTAGTCCATTCACTCTCTCAAGCTAAATGTGTGGAAAAGTGTTTAGGATTCACTCTCTCGAGCTGAACCCATGATAACCCAATACCCACAGACCATCACTTCATTATCTTGGTTTTAGAACCTCTATCTCGAGCAAGCCAAAATCAGGAAGGTAGAACTGCATTTCCAACTACAATTCTTTAAATTGAACCACAATTGCTAAATGAAATCACTTCTAAACAGAATTTACACTAAGGATTAGCAACACCCACAAGCTAAATCAGCCCATAATCACATAATCACACTCGAAGAATTGGGGTTTTAGCTAGACATCATAAAAAGATAGAAATTGTTACCAAATTGTGTTTCCATCAACTGGGTACGATTAATTTAATCTTTACAAAGGTCCAAATTGAAGAATCTCGAAGACCAACTTTCAATATCTCAAAAATGGAAAGTTTCAATTATGCAAAGCTAAGGAAAACTTGTCTCTCAATTTAGAATACTCAATGTTAAAAAGTAAGACACTTTATAATGATAAAAGGTCTTCTACAAACTGATATATGATACTAAACTTAATGTTCAAAAATGTATTTATAGTTGCCAAAATATGTTGCGGAGGTCCATTCGACGCAGTAAGTCGGGTTCACCAATCCACTCGGCGAAGCATCCTTTAGCCAATTTCATCTCCTTCTTGTCTTGGGCTTAAACATCCTCCAGGTCTGTAACTTTGGGAGATCTAATACTGCATCGCAGAACCACTCGGCGATCTGCCGACTGCTCCTTTCTCTCACCGACTTGACTTTCTCCTTCAAGGCTTGGCACACTGGAACTTTAGGCGGTCATTCAGGCCACTCGGCGAGTCGCCAAGTAGATTTGGTAATCACCAGGCTCTCTTTTCTTCCTTCTTTCAGTTAGCTTTGATCCTTTTGCAACTTAGTATCCATGCTTTGCTCCTTCATTCATAATCCTGAAAATCAAAGACTTTACATCAGTTATTGGTACAAAATGAGCATTTGAGAACACTCAGCCTATACAAATAAAGCCCTAAATTAGTCCAAATTATGGACTCATCATACATCGCACTCCACATTTAGCTCTTGTGGTTTTATGTCGGTTATTAGTAGCTCCTACAGACATATTCTAGTGTATTGACTGGGTTGTCAATTACAGTTCAGTATTCAGTTTGAATATGTTATAAACTTGGTCACTACATTCAATTAATTCATATTCAGCATGTTTAGCATATTTATCATGTTTAGATTATATCAATAATTTATCACTTTGTTCAGTTATATTCAGTTTTATTCTATCCTGCATGCTTAGTACCTTTCAAGTGTTGACGCATACTCTGCGCTACATCTTTTCGTTATGTAGGTTTAGGTCCTCAACATTTAGATCATGCATAGATCGATTCCCGATCTTCAGTTCAGCAACTTCAGTGGTGAGTCCTCATAATTTGAGAACAATAAACATATTTCTATATTTAGTCTTTTTATGTCAGTTTTCAATATTTGCTAGAGTTAGCTAGGGGCATGTCCTAGCTTCTCTAGTCAGTTAGAGGCTTATTTTAGGCATTGGTAGATCCAGCTTTAGTGTTTCAATTTTATTACAGTATCGTAAGCTCTTCTTAAATATAAATTAAGATAGTATTAGGTATTCCCCACCATTTCAGTTGATCTCATGTTTTAAGTTTCTGCACAGTATATCTTGTTTCATTTTATCTTTAAGTATGCATATGATATGCCAGCTCAGGGTTAGCTTGGGGTTACCCATAATCCTAGGTCTCGTGTTTATGCCCTAGGGGTAGCTTTGAGGCGTGACAAACTTGGTATCATTGTCACACCCCGAAGCTACCCCTAGGGCGTAAACACGGGACATAGGATCACTAGTGACCCCAAGCTAATCCTGCTGGCATATCTAAGTATACTAAAATAAACTGAAACAAGAAATATTGTGCAGAAGCTTAAAACATGAGATCAACTGAAATGATAGGGAAGAGTTTAAGCTACTAAAATAAAAACTCAAACACTAAAGCTTGAATCTGTCTATGTCTGAAGTAAAGCCTCTAACTGACTAGAGATGCTGGGACATGCCCCCAACTAACTCTAGAAAATACTAAAAATTGAAATAAAAAGACTAAATACAGAAACATGTCTATTGTCCTCGAATTATGAGGACTCACCACTGATACCGTTGAATTGAAGATCAAGAACCGATCTATGCATGATCTGAAGGTTGAGGACTTGAACCTACATCACGAAAAGATGTACCACAGAGTATGCGTCAGTACTTGAAAGGTACTAAGCATGCATGATAGAATGAAGTTGAATAAAACATATAATTGAACAAAGCGATAAAGCAATGATATAATCTAAACATGCTAAATATGCTAAACATGCTGAATATGAACTAACTGAATGTAGTGACCAAGTTTATAACATATTCAAACTGAATACTGAACTATAACTGACAACTCAGTCAATACACTAGAATCTGTCAGTGAGAGCTACTAATAACCGACATAAAACCACATGAGCTAAATGTGGAATCTGATGTATACGCCCCATCGAGAGGACCCACATTCAACAAGGTTTTCTTCAGTTCCAGCCCTCGTAGAAATGATGAGTCGATTACAGTAGAGTACACCATCAAGAACCTGTGTAAACATTTGAGTTGAAATGAATTTGTATCTCTAGAGATTATACTGCAAGTTGGTGTTTTGCTTGACTTGCATTTTTAATGTATAAACTATTAAAATAGAGGAAAAACTCTATTTTTTAAATCTTTGCTAAATGTTATAAAGTTACATTGGGTCTTCTTTCCAATGTTGGCTTAGTTGTAATTCATAACTTAAAATAGATCCAAAAGTCTTAAAAAGTGTGTATTTGAATGCTTGAGGTGTAGGCCTTAACCTTAAAGGCTTCCCTCTCTGCCTCATAAAACATTTTATGGTGTTTTTTCCCTCTGAGATGAGTTAAGATTCACTCTCGCAATTGCCTTCGAGTAGGGGAACATCTAGTTGGTATTCAGTTCCAATCTGATTCTGGAATCATATTATTTTATGTTGATTCTTTCATTGTTTATTTTTCCTTTCTGATATGTTCCAAATCATATTATTTGATAATTCATGTGACTTCCTTCATATGTTTTTCAGGTCCTAATATATGGTAAAGAAAATCTAGATGCGAAGGTATCTCCAGCGATGGATGTTGCATTAAGAAGTTTCAAGTGTGTTGTCGAGCTAAACCATGATGATCCAGCAACAGCAGCTGCTGGTGCTACATTTTGCTCTTTAAGGTTATTGGTGGCTTCATCACAAGCCATTCATTTGATTGGTAGACATGGTTCTACGATCAAGTCAATACAAGAAAGATCGGGTGCCGCGCTGAGGGTGTTATCTATTGGTGAGATATCTGTCTTATAGATGTCTCTTAATGTAAGATACTATCAAATGCTATTTCTTTTTGGAATCTGATGTCTTTTTGGCCATGGGTCAAGAGTTCCTCCACTTGAAGTTCATTTGGCCCCTTAGCTGGAGGGAGAGTTTGTGGGCTATGACCCATGTTCTAGCTAAAGGCCCATGGCCTAATCCTACTTGAAAAAGGATTGAAATTATTCTATTTATTTGGTTTCCATCTATTAGGAAAAGGATTGGAATAATAATCGGAGTTGGTTTTGGTTTTGTATGGAAAAGTATAACTCTATAAATAGTGGATGGTTTGGAGAGAATAATTCAATTGCTCATTAGTATTCTCTTTGAAAGATATTAGGAAATAAGAGAGGTTTTTGAGAGAGCTTTCAACAAGAGAGAAGAGAGAATAAAAATGGTTCTTTTGTTGTAGTCTTTTTCTCTGACCAATAACCTTCAGATTTGATTCCCAATTAACTAACTGTTGATCGGGCTCAAATTTTGACTGAATGTTCCTGATATCTTCGCAGTTGATTTGAATGGTAGAGATCAGATTTTAAGGTCAGCAGAATCCTGAATTAGGTACTAAACAGCAGCTGGGTTTGAGAAGTGTTTCTTTCTATTTATCTTTTGTTGGTGTAGCTATTGTTTATTCTCTTTTGGCACTTGTTGTGTAGGTATTTAAAGAATATTTGTAACCCTCTTATTGTTACAGTGAAGCAATTCGGATCTTGTCGATCCCGTGGGTGTTACCTTCAGTTTGAAGGGTTTTTCCATGATAAACTTGGTTCTCTTTGTTTTAAGATTTTCGTTCTCTTTTTTTTCGTCACAACACATTAGAGCGGGAACACCAATTGGTGAAAATACATTATTATCATCGCCATGATTTTATAAGGAAAACTTGAATCGATCGGTGATCTCATCATCATACACTTAGAATTAAAACTATACAAATGAGAATCAAAACTATATAAAAATAACTTTTAACTTTTAATTGACTCTCTAACCTTCATCCAAAAATACAAAGGCCTGACAAAATACATCCCCTAAGTAAGCCCAAAGTAAACTAATACTACTTGTTATTTGCTATTTATGTAAGCCTTCATATATTATGCTCAGACCCTCTTGTTCTTTTCTTGTTTCTCTAAATTTAATTTTTTAACTTATATTTCCTACTTTATCTTATACGGAACTTGAAACTCTCATTATAGGTGTTTTCATCCATAATTAATCTAGTACTATTGCCCGAGGTATATTCATAATTTAAATTTAATGAGTTCAATCTTAAAGTTCTTAATATTAAATACATTATACATCTGAAATTATGTGTTGAATGTCTTCTTATTCACAAGTTGAATACTAGATGACTATTTCTAATTTTGAGATATCTCAAAATATTTTAAATACTTATACAAACAAAAGTCATTATGAATTCACAACTTCAAGAACTTTAGTATAACAAACAAGCAAATAAGGTTTATTCTATTGGTAGATTTTGTGCTTGTATAGTGCATGAGATAAGACTAAGAGCCTATTTGTATAGGATTATATTGTAAAGTAGAATCAAACGTGACCTTCATTGATCATATATTTAGGTATTTATACAAGAGTTTATACATATACAATTACATAAATAATCCTTAGTAGATATATTAACTAATACCTAAATACCATACTTATCACACTCCCTCAAGTTGAACCATGTATAAGGTTCAACATGCCACGTAAATCACAAAAATGATCCTTCAAGAGAGGCTTGGTAAGAATATCTGCAAGCTGATCATGAGAAGAAATATATTGAACCCGAATTTCCTTTTTCTATACATGATCTCAAATAAAGTGAAAATCGATCTCCATATGTTTGGTGCGAGAGTGAAACATCGGGTTAGCTGTACGATAGGTTGCACTTAAATTATCACACCACAATGAAGGCAAGGAACTAGAAAGGGATCAATTTCTTTCAACAATAGATGAATCCATTCAAGTTCACTGGTGGCAGAAGCAAGAGAGCGATATTCAGCCTTAGCAGAAGAACGCGTGACAGATCGTTGTTTGCGAGAACACCAAGAAACAAGTGACGAACATAAGAAAATTGCAAAACCAGTAGTAGACTTTCAATCATCTATACTTCCTCCCAAATCGGCATCATAATATCCTTGTAATTGCTGAGAGTTCTGTTTTGAAAAGAGAATACCATGAGAAGAAGTGGATTTTAGATATCTCAAGATCCGCTTAACTACTGCCCAATGTTTCTCTGTCGGACTATCCACGAATTGACAAACTTTATTCACCGAGATGGAAATATCAGGTCTAGTGAAAGTGAGATATTGTGAGCCACCAACAATACTTCGATTAAGACTTTAATCAAGGAGTTGAGTGTTGTCACAATTATGCAGTTTATTGCTCGAGCACATGGGAGTAGAAATATCACTACAAGTTAACATGTTACTACGTTCGAACAGATCATGTATATATTTAGACTAATGTAACAACAACCCATCAGATCGCCATGTAGCTTCAATACCCAAAAAGTAATTAAGCTTGCCCAAGTTCCGTAAGGAGAATCGTATTTCTAACTGTTGAAGCATTGAAGAAACAAGATGCATAGATGTGCCCAAGACTATAATGTCATAAACATAGATCAAACAAAATAGTTTTTCAGTGCCCATGTTTCTAAATAAGAGTGAAGAATCTGTTTTAGAGCCTTGGAAACCAAACTCACACAAGGCATCTGTCAAACATTTATTCCATACTCGAGGAGCCTATTTAAAACCATAAATAGACTTCTCTATCTTGAATAAGTAATAAGGGTAATTAGGATCAACAAAACCTGGTGGTTGAACTATGTATACATCCTCCTCTAGCTTACCATTCAAGAACGCATTAGAAATATCCAGTTGATTAACAATCCATCCTTGTGACACGATAATAGAAAGCAATAGTCGAATAGTTGTAGGTTTAAGAACAGGACTAAAAGTATCATCAAAGTCAATTCCAGGGTGTTGATGGAAACCCTTGGCAACTAATCTGGCTTTATATCGTTCAATGGAGCCATGTGGTTTTTTTTTTTTTGTCTTGGAAACCCATTTACAACCAATGATATTCATAGCTTGATGAGGTGGAACCAACCTCCAAGTACCAGTTGCAATGAGAGCATTATATTTCATAGACATAGCAGATATCCATTCAGGAATTTTAATAGCATGAGTATAACATGTGGGATCAAGAGCAAGGCTACATGAGGTACAGAAGGACTGGATACGTTTGTGCTTAAAATTTCCTGTTTGCGCTCGTGTAACCATTGGATGATTTCGAATAGGTGTGACTACATCCAATGAAATAGTACCACTAGAATTCGAGTCATCTAGAAAATCAGTAACATCACCACCAATCAAATTATCAAGGCCTTGAACTTATGTATTATGTGCACCAGTACCAAGTGAAACAGGAGAGGCTTGTGATGGTCGATGTGGGTTCTTTGATGGCAATTGGTTGAGGTTGCGATGTATGTGGATGCGTATGTGCAGCTGGAATAATATGAGGAGTAGAATAGCAAGAGACAGACTTGTTTCAGGCTTAATAGACGCGGCACACACACCATCAATTTCTTGAAAAGGGAATACATGTTCATCAAACAACACAAGACGTGAGACAAAAAATTCGTTAGAGAAACGATTATAATAATTATAGCATTTGTGAGTGTGACCATAGCCAAGGAAAACGCAGGGAGTTGAACGTGGATTTAATTTATTTTGCGAATGTGGATGAAACTAAGGATAGCATAAGCAACCAAAAACACGTAATTGATTGTAATCAAGCTTGTTACCAAAAAAAATTTCATATGGAGTTTGATGATTTAATTGAGGAGTGGGCAGACGATTGATAACAAAGACAGTCGTTTGAAATGCGTTTGTCCAAAATTTAGAAGGAACATCGGAGTGAAAAAGAAGTGCATGACCAGTTTCAGTTACATGTCTATGTTTCCTTTCGCCACACCCATTATGTTTAGGGGTATATAGACAAGAAACACGTTGTGTTATCCCATGTGTGCGTAAATAGGAAGTCGAGGCTTGAAACTCCCCTCCCCAATCTGACTGAAATTGTTTAATGGAACAATCAAAATTTTCTCAACCAATAAACGAAATTGATGAAAATTATCCAGCACACCAGATTTTTTCTTAGTAAAATATATCCAAGAATATTTTCTTAAGTGATAAAAAATATACCATAATAACAAAAACCATCATTTGAGATATCCGGGGCTGGACCCCAAACATCTGAACAAATCAAATTTAAAGGACCGCGAGCTGAATATTCAGACACATAAAAAGGTAACTTATGAAAGATGTATTTTTTGAAACATAAGAGCTAGCATTATATATTTGGAGTAGTATTGAACACCGATATGGGGGAGAGTTCAGACAACTCCCAGCCCCTATAAACCATTTATCCACCATGGGTAGAAAAGGGTCATACTTTTTAGATTATTACTTAGTACTTTTTAACATAGACTAGTGGATCCACTTAGTAGTCAGGTTTTATACCCTCAGCAAGGTATAGGACGGCCCTGGCAGCGTGAGGCAAAACACTATATCATCACAATAGCTCTTAAGTGATGGTTGTCGGTTAGAGAAACTCCCATAATAATATTTTATATTTCTATATACATTTTAGAGTTCATATTGTATCTTTGCATACATACAGAGTTTCTATTATATTTCTAAATACACAGAGTTGATAGCCATGTTTTAAAAGCTTTTCTTTATATTGCTTTATATTGAAATGAGTTGAGTTGAGTTGAGTTGAGTTGAGACTAGGTTTGTTCTTTCAGTTCCATTCAAGCTTATATCTTGTTTTAGTATTCCCCATGGATGCTCATACATTAAATGTACTGATGCCATTTGGCCTGCATGTTTTCATGATACAGATACAGGTAACCAGGATCAGCATCCAGCGCATCGTTGATTCTAGTTGAGCTCTAGAGTTTTTAGTGATCCTCCTTACTTCTGGAGGATCCCTATTTACATTGCTTTAGTAGTTTATAGTTGTTAGGATGATCAGGGGTCTTCTCTCGACATCACTCTCAGTTTTAGAGGCTTTATAGACAGAAAGTCAGTTAGTTCATTTGTCTTTACCTAGTTATTGGTTTATGTTTTGAGACTTGAGTTTTCCTTATTGGCCAGGTGAATGTTCCTTTATAACATTTTAGTTTATTACATCGATTTATCTCTTTTTAGTAGAAGTCTTCCGCTGAGTAAGTAAGCAAGGACAATGATTCGCTTGGGGCCAGCAATGGTTCTCGAGTGCCAGTCCCTCCCTGGGTGTTGGCTCGGGGCGTGAAAAACTTTGTATCAGAGCCAGAGTTCAAGAGTCCTAGGGAGTCTATGAAGTCGTGTCAGTAGAATCCTAGTTATCGTTGTGGAGCGCGCCACATTTATCATTAGGATGGTGCGACACTTAGGAACTATCTCACTTCTTTCATACTCATTCTGTGCGAGAGAGTGTATCTCTATAAAAATTTCTTTCTAACTCGTGCTTACACGTGTCTTCAATGGAAGAAGAACCGACCTGAGGGTGCACCACTTGTGAGTTGGGCTTATTTTGAGGAGGCCTTCTTTGGGCATTTCTTCCCTCGAGAACTGAGAGAAATAAAGGTACGAGAGTTTTTTACTCTTAAGCAGGATTCTTTGAGCGTTAATGAGTACAGTCTGAAGTTTACACAACTTTCCTACTATGCTCCGGAGATGGTTGCTAACATGAGGAGCAAGATGAGTTTATTCTTTGCTGGGTTGTCTCACTTGTCAAGTAAGGAAGGCAAGACAGCTATGCTTATAGGGGATATGGACATAGCAATGCTAATTATCCATGTGCAACAAGTTGAAGAGGACAAGCTGAGGGATAGAGAAGAGTTTAAGAATAAAAGGGCTAAGACATCAGGGAATGAGTCCGGGTAGCAGAAAAGTAATGCGACATGTCTTCTTTCCAATAGAAACAAAAGGGACATGCTCCATCATCTTCTAGTGCACCTGCACCAAAGAACATGGGTGAGTACAATAGTCAGAATTTCAGAGCTAAACCTACCTATTCTCAAGGTAGTATGTCACAAGGGGGTAGTAAGCATCTTGCGTGTACTAAGTGTGTTAGGAACCACTCAGGGATGTGTCGTGATGGCTCCACTAATTTCTTCAAATGTGGCCAGAATGGTCATTTTATGCGAGAGTGTCCGAAGAATAAACAGCGTAACGGTAATGGGGGCAATAGAGCCAGTCTTTTTCAGTTGCTACACCAGACAGAGTTGCATCTAGAGGAGCTACTTTAGGGGCAATCGGAGGAGGGAACCATCTGCATGCTATCACTAGTCGGCAAGAGCAAGAGGATTCACCAGATGTTGTCACTGGTATGATCCAAGTCTTTAACTTTAATGTTTATGCTTTGCTAGATCCAGGAGCAAGTTTATCCTTTGTAAATCCTTATGTTGAGATGAACTTTGATGTTCTTCCTGAAAAACATAGTGAGCCCTTTAGTGTTTCTACACCTAATTGTGAGTCTATTCTAGCAGAGAGAGTCTATCGTGATTGTCCCATTTTTGTCAATCACAAGAGGACCATGGCTGATTAAGTTGAGTTAGACATGGTAGATTTTGATGTCATTCTAGTTATGGATTGGCTTCACGCCTGTTATGCCTCAGTTGATTGTAGAACTTGAATAGTCAAGTTCATGTTTCCTAATGAGACAATTATAGAGTGGTAGAGCAGTTCAACAGTGCCTAAGGGTCATTTTATTTCTTATCTTAATGCAAGAAAGTTAGTTTCCAAGGGTTGTGTCTATCACTTAGTCCGAGTTAATGACTTCAGTGTTGAGATACCTCATATTTAGTATGTTTTAGTAGTAAAAGAGTTTCCAAAAGTCTTTCTATATGATCTTTCCAGAGTCCCTCCAGAGAGAAAAATAAGCTTCGGTATAGACCTTTTTCCATATACTCGTCCTATATCTATTCCGCCATATAAAATGGCACCTGCAGAGATTAAAGATTTAAAAGAGCAGTAGAAAGGTCTCCTATAGAAAGGTTTCATTCAACCAAGTGTCTCAACTTGGGGCGCTCCGATCTTGTTTGTGAGAAAGAAAGATGGTTCCCTTGGAATGTGTATAGATTACTGTCAATTGAACAAGGTTACCATCAAGAATATGTATCCTCCTCCGAGAATTGATGATATTTTTTATCAACTTCAGGGTGCTTCTTGTTTTTCGTAAGATAGACCTCAGATCAGGCACCATTAGTTGAAAGTAAGGGAATGTTATATCCCAAAAACAACATTCAGGACACGTTATGGTCACTTTGAGTTTCTGGTCATGTCGTTCGGTTTAACTAATGCACTTGCAGCATTCATGGACCTTATGAATAGATTATTCAAACCTTATTTAGATATGTTTGGTATCGTATTCATTGATGACATACTAATATATTCGAATAATGAGGAAGTTCATGCTAGTCATATCAGAGTAGTTCTCTAAAGGATAAGGAGTTATATGCTAAGTTCTCTAAATGTGAATTTTGGCTTGAGTCAGTGGCATTGTTAGGCCACGTTGTTTCCGGTTATGGAATTAGAGTTGACACTCACAAAATAGAGGCAGTACAAAATTGGCCTAGACCCACATCTCCAATAGATATTAGGAGTTTGTTGAGGTTGACTGGGTATTATAAGAGGTTCTTCGAGGGGTTCTCATCTATTTTGTCCCCTTTGATCAAGTTGACTCAGAAAACAGTGAAGTTTCAATGGTCTGAAACTTGTGAAAAAAACATTCAGGAATTGAAAAAGATGTTGACTACTGCCCCAGTATTGACCTTACCAAAAGGAATGCACGGCTTTGTTGTATATTGTGATGCGTCCAGAGTTGGTTTGGGTTGTGTGTTAATGTAGAATGACAAATTTATAGCTTATGCCTCCAGGCAGTTGAAAGTTAATGAGACGAACTAACCAACCCATGACTTACAGTTGGCTTTCGTAGTATTTGATTTGAAAATATGGCGTCACTATTTGTATGTTGTTCATGTGGATGTGTTCACCAATCACAAGAGTCTTCAGTATGTATTTAGTCAGAAAGAGCTTAATCTCAGATAGATGAGGGGGTTAGAGTTACTCAAGGATTATGAAATAAGTATTCTATATCACCCAGGTAAGGCTAATGTTGTTGTTAATGCCTTGAGCAGATTGTCTATGGGTAGAACCGCCCATTTTGAAGAAAATAAGAAAGAGTTAGCAAATGATGTGCATAGACTTGCACGATTAGAAGCTTGATTATTGAATTCCACAAAAGGAGGAGTAGTGGTGATGAATGAGGTCGAATCATCATTAGTGTCAGAAGTGAAAAAGAACCAAGACGAAGATCCTATTTTGCTTGAATTGAAGGAAAATATTCATAAGCAAAAAGTAATGGATTTTGAACAAGGGTGAGATGGTGTATTGAGGTATCAAGTTAGATTGTGTGTACCAAGGGTGGATGAACTCCAAGAGAGGATCATGGAGGAAGCTCATAGCTCCAGATATTCAATTCATTCGGGTAACACAAAGATGTATCGTGACTTGAGAGAAATGTATTGGTGGAATAGAATGAAGAAGGGCATTGCAGAGTTTGTTGCTAAGTGTCCAAATTGCGAACAAGTTATAGTAGAGCATCAGAGGCCCGGTGGTATGGCTCAGAATATAGAACTTCTGGAATGGAAGTGGGAGATGATCAATATGGATTTCATTATTGGGTTGTCATGGTCTCGCAGGAAACATGATTCTATTTGGGTGACTGTCGATAGAATGACAAAGTTAGCCCACTTTTTGACGATAAAGACTACCCTTTCATCAGAGGACTATGCCAATTTGTATCTTCAAGAAGTAGTTAGACTTCATGGGGTGCCAGTTTCGATTATTTCAGATAGAGGTGCACAATTTACTACACAGTTCTGGAAATCTTTTCAGAAAGGCTTAGGTGCAAAAGTGAACTTGAGTACTACTTTCCATCCGCAGACAGATGGTCAAGCAGAGCGCACTATATAGACTTTAGAAGCTATGTTTAGGGCCTATGTTATTAATTTCAAGGGTAATTGAGATGATTACCTACCTCTGATTGAGTTCACTTACAACAATAGTTACCAGGTAGTATCCAAATGGCTTCTTATGAAGCTCTTTATGGGAGAAGATGCAGATATCCTATTGAATGATTTGAAGTGGGTGAAGCTTGGTTGATAGGACCAAACTTAGTTCATCAAGCTATGGAGAAGGTGAAGGTTATTCAAGAGAGGTTGAAAACAGCACAGAGTCATCAGAAATCCTATACGGATGTTAGGAGAAGGGACTTAGAGTTTGAAGTAGATGATTGGGTCTACTTGAAATTTTCATCCATGAAGGGTGTTATGAGGTTTGGTAAGAAGGGGAAGCTTAGTCCCCGATATATTGGTCCTTATTGAATATCCAAGAGGATTGGCAATGTAGCTTATGAGTTGGAGCTACCACAAGAGTTAGCAGCGGTTCATCCGGTATTTCACATCTCCATGTTGAAGAAGTGCATGGGCGATCCTTCACTTAGCATACTTACTGAAGATATTGGTATCAAGGATAGCTTATCATATGAGGTGATTCTTATTCAAATTCTAGATCGCTAGGTTCGCAATTTGAGGACCAAGGAAGTAGAATCAATCAAAGTTCTGTAGATGAATAAATTTGTTGAGGAAGCCACTTGGGAAGTAGAGGAGGATATTAATAAAAGATACCCATATCTTTTCGAATCAGGAGAAGTTCCAAATTAAGGTACTAATCCTTTTATGGGCATTTTATTTTAAAGTGGCATGTTGTATTTACATTTTGCTTGTTGGATGTTTGAACTGAATGTTAGATGTTACGCTCGTAGCTTGCTAAGATTAATCTCATTCGAGGATGAATGTTCCAAAGGGGGAGATATTGTAACACCCCACAACTAGAAAGAGCTAGAATTAGAAAGAGTCATTTTTGGAAAGAATGAAAAATCTTGAAATTTGACAAAGTTAAGTTAAGAATTAGTATCAGGTCAACTTCAAACGACCATAACTCCTAGCTAAGGATGATTTAGGCATTCTACAAGATACCGTAGGAAATATGTTTGAATTATCTTTCCAACCCGGCCGAGTTCGATCAGTTTCGAGTTTGTATGAGTGAGATATGGCCTTTTGAATTTGGGTTGTCTAGATAAGGAAAGTCAAAACCGGATTTTAGAAGGTATTATGGACTTTTCACTACCCAATTAATTAAATTCGTTTATGGTAATTAAGTTGGGGTCTCAACTGATGGGATTCATTTTACGGTATTGAAAATAAGTTAGGGTTTTGAGAGAAGAGAAAAGAAGAGGATAAAAGAGAAGGAGAAGCAAGGAAATCGCCAAGTTCTTGAAGAATTGCATGTGGATTTCGTCAAGGGGTGATCCCTACGAGGTATGTGAGTTCACATAGCGTTGTGTTCATTCACCCACGCACCAACCATGTTTATTTCGGTATGATTTTTGTCCTAAAATATTGAGACTTTGATGTTCTTGAGTTGTATTCTTGAATTGCTTTCGTTCTAGAATTTGGGATGAGATTAAGGAGTTCTTGAGAGTTTAAAGTCGATTTTAGAGTTCTGTTTGATTAGATTCTTGTGTACATAAGTAGTGTATCTGAATCTTAAGAGGAATTGAGAAAAAGAATCAAATTTAGGCGAATTGTGGTTAGAAAACGAAAAAGGAACAAGTCGGGAAAATCTAGGTACCAGGACCTATTCCTCAGGATTGAAAAAATTTTCTCCACATCACGTAGTGTTCACCGACTGTTCTGCCTCAAAAATTATTTCACTACCAAATAATTAAATGCATCTCCGCGTCGCGGACTTACTTCCAGATAATGATTTCTTGATATTTTCTCATGTTTAACTATCTAAAAACACTCCTAAACATCATAAGATCTTTCCTATCACAAATCACACTCCTTGAATCCATAAATTCAAATTCAAGGAAAGTTAAAAGCCAAGTCAAGATGAGTTCATAGAGTTTTCCAAAAGTCTTTTACAATGTTTTAACTTTATTTTAAAACTTGAGTTTTGAGTTGAGTAAAGGGTAAAGATTGAAGTTCATATCTTCAAAAGAGTATATCGGGACTATGTATTACCAAAGAGTAAAATGTTTTCACCTTTAAACAAGAAAGGAAACTTTGATTTCCAAAAGAACCTTTGAGCTAGTTTTCATTAAAGAGTAAATACTTTTACAATTAAGCAAGAGAGGAAACTTTGATTTCCAAATGGAGCCTTTGAGCTAAGTTTTGAGCAATTATATCGAACTGTAGAAACAAGTATGTTTTCAAACATAAGAGCTAGCATTATATTTTGGGAGTAATATTGAGTACTAATATGGGGGAGAGTTCAGACAACTCCCAGCCCCCATAAACCATGTAGCCACCATGGGTTGAAAAGGTTATACTTTTTAAGCATAGACTAGTGGATCCACTTAGTAGTTAGGTTCTATACCCTCAGAAAGTTATAAGATGGCCCTGGCAGCGTGAGGCAAATGTTGTATCATCACAATAGCTCTTAAGTGATGGTTGTCGGTTAGAGAAACTCTCATAGTAATTTCTTTTATATACATTTCAGGGTTCATATTGTATCTTTTCATACATTTAGAGTTGCTATTATTTTTTGTAAATACACAGAGTTGATACCTATGTTTTAAAAGCTTTTCTTTATATTGCATGTACATTATTGCTTTATATTGAAATGAGTTCAGTTCAGTTGAGTTGAGACTAGGTTTGTTCTTTCAGTTCAATTTAAGCTTACGTCTTGTTTTAGTATTCCCCTCGCATGCTCGTACACTCAATGTACTGATGCCATAGGGCCTGCATTTTTTCATGATGCAGATACAGGTAACAAAGATCAACATCCAATGCATTGTTGATTCTAGTTGAGCTCTAGCGTTGTTGGTGAGCCTCGTTGCTTCTGGAGGATCCATATTTACATTGCTTTAGTAGCTTTCAGTTATTAGGATGCTTGGGGGTCTTGTCCCGACATCCCTCCCATTTTTAGAGGCTTCATAGATAGATAGTCAGTTAGTTCATTTGTCTTTATCTTGTTATTGGATTATGTTTTGAGATTTGAGTTTGCCTTATTGGCCAGTTGAATGTTCCTTTATAACATTCTAGTTTATTACATAGGCTTATCTTTGTTGAGTAAAAGTCTTCCGCTGAGTAAGTAATCCAGGCAAATGGTTCACTTGGGGCGAGAAATGGTTCTCGAGTGTCAGTCCCGCCCAGGGTGTAGGCTCGAGGCATGACATTAGTATTGGTTAGAAAACTTCCAATGAATTCACAAATGACTAATTTAAGTCCAAATAGAAAACTTACAGCAATTGTTTTTTATAGAATTGTGTATTAAATAAGTTTGATATAGAGAAAGATAAGTAAACAAAGAAGAAAAAAACAACATATATATAATTTTAAAGAATTTAATAATAACAATATAGATTAAAATAAAGAAATATATAGAATCAGTACATAACTTTTTTAGATGTTGTTAATATTGATCGAACAACCAATCAAGATCGCTGAGTCTTCTTCACGAATTCAAACTAAAGCATGAATCAAATAATACAGACAATAGTGATAAGCGCTTTACTACTATAACTATTTAATGAAAAGGATGACCTTGGATAAAGGTCTCATGAAACAAAAAAAAATGAATTATATAGATAAAAATGGAGGAATATCAAAAGATATCTTAAAGTTTTAAATAAAATAGTTAGAGGTTATGAATATGAAAAACATAAGAGTTATAAATATTAAGAATAGTAATTAAATAAATAATTATATATGAGTTATGAAAATGAATATTTAACGCAAATAAAGGAGAAAAATAATAAATAAATAACAAAAAAATAGTACAAATAATATAAGTGCTTAAACCTGCAAAAAACACAACCAATCTAAAACCAATAAGTCAATGAGAAATTATGCCAAAAAAAAGAGAGTAAGAAAGTTACACCAAAAACTAATATGAAAATGGAAAGGAGTAGAAGAGATGTAACTGCATTATTAATATATTATGGTGATTATTACCAATATTTAACATGAAACGGTTTTGTACATTGTTATAAATAAATAATTTAGATTTTAGATTTTATTAAAAAATAATTTGTTTATTGTTTTAATGGTATTATTCTAGTAATTCAACTTTATAGGGTTATTTTGGTATTTTAACTTTTAACTTTTTTTTGTTCCCACTTTTAGTAATATATATATGATATATAATATAATATATAATATAATAATAATAATAATGAAATAATATTAGTTGTGCATCTAATAAATCTCTTCTATAATGTTTATAATACATACCACAATATGACTGTAACACCCCGGAAGTTGGAAATCAAAAGGAAAAGGAAACTATAGATTTTTTGCTATGAAGCAGGTTATACGAGTCCAACCTACAAATAGTAGGAAGTTCTATGGGCCGTAGGAAGGGAGTCGTGTCTTGGAGATGAATTTTTTGGAATTTCAAATTTCTGAAGTTTGACCTATGAATGAACAGGACAAACCATAGGAAGGTTGACGAGTCGTAGGTGGGTTCTGTAGGAAGGTTCCAATCTTAGTGAAATTTTAAACATAAACTTGGATTTTTACGAATGAGTTCGATTGTAGGATTATATGTGGAGCAGTATGGCATGGTTATATGAGATGTATATGAATTTGTATCGTACATTAGAGATTAAGATTGCAAATGGGTGGCAATTCAAGGAACTAAACTAAATTTTTTGGTCAAAGGAACCCCTCAAACAAAGTTTAGGATTAAAGAAATGGCTCGGGTATAACTTTGCCCATTTGAAATGTTTAAATTATCTCATACCTTGGGGATAAGCCTATGAGTGTCTAACATGCTAAGAATAGTGTGTTACAAGGTATTATAATAACACAAGGGTCGTATGTTAAGTTTTGAATATAAGAAAATTAGCGAAACTAAGGTCGGAAAAAGTTATCGAAATTTCTCTAATAATTTATTCTTAACTTTGAGTCAAATGTCTTGGAATTTTTCTCCCAATATATAAAGAGTTAGAAGGCCCATGAACTACGAAATAAAAGGCCTATGAGCCTAGTTTACAACACATAACACCCCGTATCCAACCGACATCGAAGTAAAAAGTTATGAGGGTTTACTGCAGACTGCATGGGCAGAATTTGGGTCGCGATTCGGGTCTGGTCAAAAATATGATATGTCGGCTTACTCGACATTTTAAGCAATCAAAACATTTCTTTTCACTCCCTAACCAAAAAGAATGCTGAAGAAAGGGTTCTAATGGAGTTCACGCATGATGAAGGTTATTTTTTGACTATTTCTACCATTAAAGCTTGACCTCGTGCCTAGAAATGTGATCTCTACGCGTGGCAATCGATTTCTCATTCTATTAGCTACATTTAGAGCTAGTTTTTAAACATATAAATTGGTAATTATTGGTGTTTCTTCAAGGTTTACACTTGGTTTCCTCAGATAGCCATCTCGGGACTCTTTTATTATTGATATTATGAAGTTCTACAGACGTTTCGTCAAGTTTGGGCCATGTGACAAATCTGCCGATTTAAGCTCTATTATGAATTGCATATAGGTGTGGACCAGCTGTGTATATATAGTGTTTGTGAATATTAGGACATAAAGGAATAACTTTCGTGAAGAAACTACGGGCATTCGAACGTTCATTGGAAAGGTATGTTAAGGCTAACCTCCGTCCTTCATTTTAGCACCACTCCTGGGAAATTCCTAAAACGCCGAATGTGATATTTTGCTATTCTCTTGCTAGAAAGAACTTCTTTGAAAGGCATTGGGATTGCAGCTAAATTATTTTCATGAATCTATTATTTTGATATTCCACTCGTTCGAATAAATAGAGTATTTGACATCTACATGTCATTTTATCGGTTTCCTTGATTGTACATCAGCATGTAAGAATTCTTATTTTTCTTTGGGTGATGTGACTTAAAAAACTATGGGAGACCCTTATTATTTGTAACCAACCCTCTTTCCCCACTAAAGTTATTTTCAAAAATCTATAAAGCAACTCTCGATCTTCAAAACTCTCAAATATAACTTAAATGTTTAAACTAATAGAACACTTGATTTTTGAAATACTTCTTTTATAAAATATCTAGGAACCAAGTATAGGAACTAAGTAATTCACCTTAAAATTGTTATGAATATCTGCCAGGTTAGGTTATCTAACTAAAATTCGAGTTAAGTTTTCAAGCTTATTTGGAGGAACATTTGAGGTTTCATGAGATGGTTACATGTCATACGAAAGTGATTATGGGGTTATGACAACAAGACTACAAATAGGCCAAAATTGGCAACATGACAACGGTAACATATATGCGTTATAATAAATCCATGACATGACATATTATGCATTCTACTCCCGAGCTATAATCGGGAGGTATGGGGTCTATTGGCTATATTTATACGTATGAGACACCAGTGGCCACAAGTTGGCGAACATGATGTCGGTTAGCTACTGGGAAGCACCACCATCGCTAGCATTTGGTTGGGTATGTCATGCATTTTCATCTATATATGTATTCACGACATATGATTATACGAGCATACCATGCATATTTATATAGTAGGAGGCCAAATGTCATCCATGGAGCTTATTTGAGTTTCAGCTTCAAGTGGTATCTCTATTACCCTTTTATAGTAACTATTTATGATTCTACTTTCCACTTTACATACCAGTACATTATTATTTGTACTGACGTCCTATTGCCTGGGGCCGTTGCTTTTTGTTTCGTGCGAGCAGGTTCAGGCAGGGATTCTGATTGACCCACCCGCTAGGATTCGGGTTTAGCTATGAGTTGGTAAGATCCATCTTATCATGGGGCTATCAGAGGATGTTTACTTTTGTTGTACAGTTTGGGTATTTTTGGGGTCTTCTCCCGACATTGCTTATGTCACTCATAGAGGCTATTGTGGACACAATATTATGGGTTTTCTATTCTAAATTTAAATCTCTAGCCCATAGACTTGGCATGTATATATATGTGTATGTAAGTAGGTATGTCTTCGGTTGTGGCCTCGTCGGCTAGCTAGTACATTTTTATTTTTTTTGGCTTGTCTACTATTGTTTGTATGGTTTATTCTCATTTAGGTCATGACCTTCAGGGTCCAGCCTTTACTTTTCAGAGGTTGTGCTTCCCAATCTTTTTGTCTCACGGTTTGGTTAACTAGAATGTTTTAGTGGGTAACTCGATCGAATAGGTTATCGAGTGCCAGTTACGCCCTTTATTTTGGGGCGTAACATCTACAGACCGTAGAAAGGTCTCGTGGAGAGTGACATGAACTTTGGATTTCTAACATTGATACTATAGTTGACCAATACAGACCGTAGGAAGTTCCCCAAATCATAGGTCAAAACAGTAAGAACCCTCTGATAGTTATTTTTTAGTGTATTTGGGTCTTTTACTATGCATTAAATGCCTATACTATGTCGTTTTACCCCTATTTCTAAGTCATATACCTACCCTTCTACCCATAAAACTACCCCAACTCTCTCATTCATTCAAATTCCCAATTCACATCTACATTCATCTCCCTCAACTCTCTCTCAAGTTAAAGGAAGAAGAAGCTTGGATTTCCAAATAATGTATTCTTTTTCATCATTTATTTTGGGCTTTGATCCACATAGTATGTAGGGTTTCATGAATGAGTTCCATTCACCCATTGATCCCCAAAGGTTTCACAATTCTCCAAGTTCAGTTTTATCAATTTGATTAGGTTTCCATTAAATTCCCCAAGGGTTCTAATTGTGTTAAGTCAATTGTTTGTATTTGATCTTATTATGATGGTTTTTATTCCATTACATGTCGTAAAGACCGGGTTCCATCGTTATAGAAAAGCTAACGAGGAAAGATTTTGGGCCAGAAACTTTTTCGTAGTAACTTGGGATTTCCCAACCTAGTCCAGATATGGACGAAATCGGAGTCAGTAAAATCTTGGGAAATCTAGTAGAAAATGGGTTCTTTAATTATGATTTTGATTACATGAGGTTATATCTAAGGCATTAAGGAATCCAAACGACTTTACGGAATTGAATTTGGGTGAGTAGAACTCCCGAAACTGATCTTGGCGTGAACGAGTAGTTTCTTAGTGTCATTGGTGAAAGGTGTATTGTGAAATGAGGTCTAGGAATTATTAAAATAGCTCACTGTTTCATGCAAGAATCTTTGCTGGGGATTTCTGACGCCAGGGCAGGATTGTTGTAGCAGGCTAGTGCCACCATGGCGGGATAGACGCGACTTAAAGTCAGAAATATACCCCAAAAATGTTTTATTCTGTAATTTTTGAACTTGAGATCTAAGGAACTAACCCAGGAGACCTCTTGACCATTTTCCACCATTCTTGAGGCTAAAGGTAAGGTTTCAACTCCCCGAATCCATTTTTTGATCCGTAGAACGTAATCTAATGGGTAATTATCGATGGGGAGGGTTTTGATCTGGAAATTATGGTGGAAACAACCCTATTTGGGATATTAGAATCAAGGGTTTGATCTAGGGTTGATGGGATAGTTAGTAATTCGAGTAATTAGTTATCGTTTACTGATCCCATGTTATAATTATTGTTTGTAGACAAAGAACAAGCGGAACAAATCCGAAAATGGAAGAATCAAGTTTCTTAGGGGATTCAAGCTTGTTTCGAGGTAGGTGATGGTTGTGATTCTATGATTGTGTGATGTATGTTTGTTCTTGCTTCATTATGATACATGTATGTATGCGAATGTTGCATTATTGATCACATTAATTGTAAATGAGGATATATGAATGATGAATGCCATGAATCATGACTTAATTATATGATTACGAGAATGTACTTTGTGATTGTGATTGTGTCTTGTTGAATTGATCGGGTGTTGCGTTACGACACATTAACTTGGATAGGCTACCATGATCATTGGATCCGGTACCACATTTCGGTATGCTAACAGATTGGGTTTGGGTTCCATGAGAGGACCAATGACACGATACAACTATGATGTGTGAGAATTGTGAAACTGTTCGTTGTTCGTAAATGTTGATGATATTGTATATGTTCGGTGTATGCATGTTTATAATGTTGTTTGACTTGCTTATGTTTCACTTAGTGGGATAGACGTGTGTTCCTACCAGTACACTTTGGTTGTGTATTGATACTGCACTTGCTCTTTCTTTGAGTATAGGGCATCTTCAGGCGGCTATTGACAGACCTTGCTTAGAAGATTTGTGATCGTTCGAATTCAAGGGTGAGCCAGTTCTTCCAGGCTACATTAGTTTTCTTTATGTCTATGTCCACATTTCAGACTTAGACTAGTTCTTTAGTTATTCTTATGTTTAGTATGGGTTATATCCCTTCTTATGTAGACTTATGGTTGAACGTTAGATGTTTTGGTACACTGGCTTTCAGGTTCTAGGCATATATATTCTGCATTGTTTAGTTGTTATATCATTTGGAAGTTTATGGGAACTTCAGATTTTAGCTATTTAACCTGCTTCCGTAAGTGAAATGCCTCAGTATTTTGGTTGAGTTGTTAGTTTGGGTTGTAGTAATGGTTCTCCCACCGGAGGCTTAGTGTGCGTGCCAATCACGATGGGTTGGGTCGTGACAAAGTTGTTATCAGAGCCTAGGTTTGTTGATCTCGACGTACCAAAATGAGTCTAGTAGAGTCTTGCAGAACGGTACGGATGTAACGACCCGAGAGCACCCCTTAGTCGTTACATGTGTATTCGACCTCTCGGAGGTCTTATAGAAGCCTTAGCATTCATTCATCGCATAGATCATAAAAATCACTAAGAATTTAAAACTTTTATTCAACAAAACCATAAGACTTCAAGAATCATCAACATTTGAAAACATCAATACGCAAGCGAAACTACTAAGTCTCTTTAGCCAATCTTAGACATGAACTTAAAACGTACTAAGGGATACGACCCTTTGAAAATTAAATGAAAACTTAAATGTTTATTACAACGACTAAGAAACTTCTAAACATAGTCCTCGAATCTTGAGGACATACCAAAGACTTGGAACAGTGAAGCAATCCAAGCAACACCAAAGCACAATCTCCTCCTAGTTACCACAACCTACACTTGTAGTAAAATAGAAGAAAGGGGTTAGTACAACACACGTACTAAGTATGAGGATATGCAAAATATGCTAAAAAGGACATTTGTTTGGAAGTTGTGCTTTTATGCCATTTTGATAAAATCTCATGAACATCAACATAATAGGCACCTTACAAGTCACAACCAACAATACAAAGTCATATGCTTCACAATACATCATAAACACACATAACCCATTTACCTTTACCTTCTTGCCTTGGACCTCCACCTTA